>VZRV01009802.1:0-72547 GCA_013398115.1 Falcunculus frontatus
AGAGAAGAGAAAGAGAAGAGAATGAGATGGGAAAGAAGGAAAAGAGGTTTCTCTTTGCCTGTCCAGGCTAGGCTCTGACAGAGTGGTGATGCCTGAGGGGTAATGAAGTTGCACAGCCCCATCCTTCCCCTGCCAGCTCAAAGCTCTCCCCAGTGCCAGCCCAGGATCCTGCTTGCTTTCCTCCCCTCCAGTCTGTTGAGTAAAGTAGTTTAGAGAACACTAATTCAATTTCACAGCTTCTTTCAGGGTGCCAAACACCTGGTGTTTCCTTGCCCTGGAACTAAAGCTGAACATTTCCATCATATTTCGCAAGACACAACTGGGCTGAACGCTCTTGTTTTGGAAGAAAAGGGTTGAATTCTCCTTTTGAGCTTGTTTCTCTGCAGTCAGGTGTGATTTGCTGGCCTCACAAAGTCCATTGGATAGCCTTCTGTTGGAAAATTGAAACAACACACTTGCCTTGGTGTAATGGGATCTTCTCATGAGAAATATTTAACCCACATACTGAGCCCTCATTTGGGTACTGAGAATTTGGGAAAAAGGCAGAAGCTCCTGGTGAGGGTTTGAAATGCCCTTGTGATCCATCAAATAAATAAGTTTTTCCAGAGGCAGCAGGAAGAAAGCCAAGTTTCCTTTTTGTCCTGTAGCCTGATAACCCGGATTCACCACCAGTGACTCAGAAAGAGCTCAGTTCCTCTTGGCTTTGAAGCAGTGCTGGGGCAGGAGGCAGCAGGTTCATTAAGTAAATGGCAGCAGACAGAGCTCGGAATTGCTGAACTCCTGCACAGGTCAAGAGCAGCACCAGTTTCAGACTCTTTTCTCTGCCAGCTTCACCAGTCGAGTTGGAGTTTCATTATTCTTTCCTACTGCATAAAATATGCTTGGAATTCTACTTTATGTAAAAGTTGTTTAGGAAGGACTGATAGACAAAGAGACAGAGAAAAATACTCTGGAAACTTGGTTTCCTTAGGAACCAATTTAAAAATAAACCAACTTTCTCCTAGGTGTGTGGTGCCATCCTCAAGAGTCCAGGGGTTTCTACATCTGCAATTTTCCTTTGCTGTGGGGAAGGTGTGTTGTCCTCACTCACTGGGTTTAGAACCAGTAACAACCTGAAGGTGAGGATTTACTGAGATGCAACAGCTGAGATACTCGTGCATGGGATGAATTGATAGAAATCAGTGCTGAAACCTGCAGAGCCTGGTTTATGCTCTCTGGAGACCTGGGCATCATTTCCCAGGTTTCTGGAAAAAGAGCAAGCAGCCAACCAATGTCTTCTGGTGCATTGATTCCCCTTCCTTTCAGAAATTTACCTGAACTCAATTCAGATGGCTGTAAATGCAGATTTGAAACTTAAGCTAGAAGGCTTGGTGGGAAGGTGCTGGTTATTACGAATTCCAGAAGTGAGCCTGTCCCTAGGAACAGCCAGGAGGGAGGCGATGCAGGCATGCAGCCTGCACTCCAAACTGGCACCAGCTGGGACCTGCAGACATGCTCAGACTGCACAATTAATTTAACTGTAGATCAGGTATATTGATGCTGTGCTGACCACAGGACACCACAGGAACACAAAAAGACAATGTTGGCAAAGAAACCTAGAGGTCTGTAATGAAAAAAAATAATACAGAAGTGTACATTTCTGCTGTGTTCACTGTCTACTGTGTACACTGTTAGGGTCTTTTTTCTTGTTGAGAGCTCAGTCACAACCCATCCAACACATCCAGGGGGCCTGGCTGCTCCCTGACAGCCTTGCACAAACACCCAGTGGTGGGAAGGGAAAGAACGTGAAGGATTGCCATGATCTGATTTTTAATTCCTTCTTCCAGGCACGTGGATAAAGATAGAAATCACCCCACACTCTGTCTCTCCTAAATGCAGGTCAGCAGATATGTGACCAGTAAAAGCAAAAAGGCCCAGTTAAGCACTAAAGAAAAAAGGAAGTACTGACCAAACTGCATTTCTCTGGCAAATTATTTTCCTGTCTAGACTGGTTGTCAGATGTTGTTTTGTTGTTCTGTATGCCCAGAGGCCAGACCAAAGCTGGGATCCCCACATACAGGCAGCTTTGTTTAATGAGAGACAATCCTTGCCCCCAGGGAGCTGTAATCAGAATAGGCAGGACAAACAAATGAAATAAGTCTCCGTCTTCATGATGCGAGCACCGATGGAAACAGGGCCCAAAAGAGATTAAGTGGCTTGCCTGAGGCCACCCAGAAAACCTGTGGCAATGCCAAGCTAAACCCCCTCCCCTCCCCGCAGTCTCAGAATCCTAATATCAGTCTTTGAGACAAATCTGGCTATGTCTCCCTATTTCCACGAGAATCCGGGGAGATCCCATTTAAGGCACTGCTGCTGTTCTTCTACAGCTGCATTTCTTCCTGGAAAAATCCAGCTTCTCCTTCCTTACAGGACCCACAGATGCTTTATTACCTCCCTGGAGTGGGCGGGAGCTCCATCCCTGAAGGCGCTGGGAGGAGACGATGGAGAGGGGGGTGGAGGGAGGAAGAGTCGCCAGCTTTTCTGATGCTGGAATGTAAATAGTGTTTTGCAAAAGAGCCATTTATCAGTGAAATTACAGAATCCGTTTGAAGATTCCCCTGGAGGACGCACTAAAAAAATGGCTTGTATGGAACTTAACGAGAGGTTTCCTGCAACACGCGCGGGCTTCGTGTAGGCAGGAGCACTTTTCTGGGAATTAAATTCGCGCTGGAAATGTTAATAAATGCAGACACATGTTCTTGTTTGTAGGACGCGCTGTGCCTCCTTTATTTATTTCCTTCATTTTGTTCTTCTGGATGTAGCTACAATGCCAGCCCCTTTGCCTGACACCTCCCTGGAGGAAAAGTTGCCGTCTCTCTTCTTCCCATCCCTCGGCAGCCCCTTAAGCCCATTGTGCTGCTGCCCAGCCTCCAGCCAGGAGCACAAAGGGACCTGCAGGGGACTGGATGGCTTCGTTTTTGGGCAGATATCAGCTTTCATCCAGCACCAAAACGAAGAACAAGGCTCAAGAATAGCTGAGGCAAACCTGTTGTTTTAATTGAGGCTGTGGAAAGGATTCCCCCATCTGCTCTGCTAGCAGAGGGATGGAAGGGAAACAGGATTGGTTTCCAAAGATATCCACCTGGACTGACTTTCCCTGTCTCATGGCTGAAGCCCCAGGCACATCCTATCTGGAGCAGCTAAGATGTTTCTGCTCTCTGGAACAAACACAGGGTGCTCTCCAGCACAGCAACAATTAAAAAAATAGAGTCAATTTTCTTCCTCACTGCAAAGAAAACCTAAACAGAGTCATCATTACATCATGTCCTCATCTTTATGGTGACTCAGACCAGCACTGTAGCCTTTTCGTACCTTGATAAACCCTGGGATAAACCTTCAGATAAACCTTGGGAATGACCTGAAGCCAGCACTAGAAGGTAGCCTGTCCCTCGCATCTCTTTCTAGGAGATGAACACATCCCAGTTAATTCATCCAAATGCTATATATTTTTTTCCCCCTTTTTTCTTCAGGCAGTTCTGCTAGAAAAGAGTTTGGCTGGTTTCTAGAACAGAGTAGGTGCTCAAAGCTCTGCAGATCTCTGCTGAGGTACTCAGCTTCCTTGAAAAGCAGGTATCTCTATTTAAGATCCCAAATCAAGCATTCATAGGAATCCCTTTGTAGGGAAATTTAAGTACAACTGAATCAAAGATGCATTTAAGAGAAATAAGATATAAAAATTATGCCTTCATTTCTCCACAGCAGCCTGCCAGGTGTCCCTTGCCCCCTCTCCACACAGCAGAGGATGGAGCAAAAAGGCTGCGGAAACCTCACCTTGGCCCGTCCCTATATTAGGTTTAGTACCTGCCTGTTCAACTGCCCCCTCCTCTGTAACTGCAGCTGGTTAATCTGCCTCCACAGACTGCTAATTGTCTCAGCCCCTTCCCTCTCAATTCCATATTAATTACCTTGTCTAGATAGTTAATATTCTCCTTCTCCCTTTCCTCCCACCTAGCCTAGAGTACTTCAGCATCCTGTTCCCCACGACCCAGCTTCTGAGGGTGTCTCCAGGCAAACCCTTCACGTCCCTCCCATGAATGGTGTAATTGCCCTCGAGCTCTACCAGGCTTCAATTTGAAGCAGATTTCTCCTCTTCCTGTTTTTCTGCTCCTCTTTGGTGGTCATATTTATTACAGAAGAAGGAAGAGATGAATTAACCAGACCCTTGTGTCTGTCTGAGGGCAGCTGAGCCAGACTCATGGGCCCAGTAAAATCCAGGAAAGCCAATGATTGAAACTCAGCCTTGGATCTAATCTTTTTTCCAGTTCATATTATTCTCCCTTCCTGTAATTTAATTTACAATGTAATTTCATATTCTTCCTCTAAAGCAGAACTTTTCTCTTTATATGTACATATATTTTTTTATCCTGCCAGGTTGGATTTGTGTCTGATTTTATTTTATTTTGTTAAACAAGGAGGCTGAAGTCACTTTATTTTCTTGAATAGAGCAGGAGGATAAATCATTGTTGGAGATGTGCTGAGGCATCTTTCCAAAATGTGGATCTTAAGAGGGGATGGAAGAAAATGCTTTAACCAGGCGTTTTGACACCTGAGTGAGGGATAGCCCTTTAAATATTGGGTGTGTTATATCCACTGAAGTATATTACACCACATTAAGTATTGATTCTTTCCTGGAGCTGGGAGAAATATTTACAGGTGTATGAAACTACTGAAGAGGTCAGAGACCTTTGTTACTTTATTAACCAGTTCTTTCTAAGAAAATTCCAGTTCCCAACTGGGAATTAGAGTCCACAAAGTACAAACAAGCAACTGTAGCAGTGACCACAAACCAGTGCAAGCAAATGCTAAACAAGGGGTCTTGTAGCACTTCCCAAAAAATTCTTCCTTGCACTTCCTGGTGTTTTCACAGCCCAAGTAAATTTTGCAAGGAAAAGAGCTGTGAAATCAGTAGGTGTGGGATGGATCAACAGTGGCAGGAATGAGCCACCCTCCTATTCAACACAACATGACAAACCTCCAACAAGAAGAAAATCTACTTTTTTTTGTATATCACGTTCTCTCTTTGCCTAAAGCTTTGCAATATCTGTTTAGTGTTCAAAATTCAGTTTAATTCCCACCAAAAAGAAAGAAACTAAAAGAATTTCTTGTTTTTAAAAACAACAGAGAAGAATCATGACTCTTTCAAAGGACTTTCAAAGCATTTCAAAGAAGATGGTTCTAGTTATCACCAGCCTTGGGAAAAAGAACCAAGATCACTTTTGTGTAAACATTGAAATATCTACAGCAGGACAATTTTCATATAAAGGAGAGCAATAGTATTTTTTTCTTCTCCAGTGTTCTAGAGAATTCTTTGATGAAACATTCACACTCCAAACTGGGTTGAAAGCTTTAAGCATTAGAAATTTTGTCCAACTTTTGTTTGTGGGCAAATTCTTTTGCTGCTTGCTAACTTGCATCCCAACTACTGTAGTCTGTCTTGGAATAGAAGAAGACGTTACTCTGCCTGTCAAAGGAAGGGCAGTTTCATTTAATGTCTGGATCATATTTCAATATCCAGATGGCCCCTTGGCTGTCTTGCCTGGCCACAATAAAGCAGCTCCATTTCTGTGACCATGTCATTTTTGACATTTTTGTGCTAGAGGTCTACAGCTTCCACGAGCTTTCCCACTAGGTTTTATTTGATGGGCCTTGCTTCAGGTCCTTGCATTAAACTCCAAATGGGAGTTATTATCCTGCCAAGTGGTTTCCATCTCTGTTCCACCATGGAGACAATTGATTCATCTCAGGCCAAGCCAGTGTGACAGGTATATCCATCCATTCGAGGACAATTCCCAGGTAGGATAGGCTGCTAATTGAATGCACCAGATTGCAGCTGACACCCATAATGCTGATTTTCCCCTCTCCTTATAATCATAATGGGATCTCAGCAATAGAGATGGGTTTGCTAATTTCCATCTCCTCTCTCCTTTAATCACTGTCAGGCATAAATTAATTTCTCTTTAAAGAGCTTTCAGGTTGAGATGCTGTCATTGTACAGTGTACTCAAAGGTCCTAAATCAGGGTAGTCCCAGAACATTTCCTGCCCAATCTGAGACTCCAGAGCATGTAAATATGTGTCATCCCAGCAGCATCACAGGCCTTTTTCTTGGGGAAAGGAGGAGGAAAGTTGAATTCTTAGTGTGGGACATTGAAAAGCAAGGTGAGAACTGTGCTACAAATCAGCTGAGTGCTGCTTCTTAGATGTTCTCTAGGCCTGTGTTTATCCCAGCTCTGTCAAACGAGAAACCTGAAAGTGCAGTGTTGTAGCTGAATGCATTGAAGATGGGGAGAGGAGACTATGCAGAGGGAAGTTCAGCCCCTGCAGGGCCTGAACTGCCCCCTTGAAGAGTTTGTCTTTCTTTACTGCCCTGAGATTGGCTGTGCTTCTTCTATCAGGTGCTTTATCGGGTGGATATATCACTGCAGGTATTTTCAGTGCACCTGAAAACCAACATAGACTGAGGGAAAGCAGGAAGCTTCTAATAAAACCAGAAGGAGTAAAATCATTAGGCAAAGATACCATTTTTCTTAAAAAAAAAAAAAGATAGTGAATAAATTATCATTCCTTTTCATTAAAAATTCAGTGGAGATGAAACTGTGTGTGGTGATAATGAGCAAATGTTTATATTTGCAGAGAAGTGTAACTGCATGGATGGAAAGTTATTGATTTAGCCCCAGCTTTCACACATTTTATACAGCTCTTTGGATGGATGTCTGTCCAGCTGGCTGCACGACTACCAATGGAAGACTTGTTACATCCTGAAAAATGACTAAAACACATTAAAAATTATTTCCATGGAAATTTTAACCATTTTTCACAATGCCCTATAGAGTTACTCCTTAAGAGAAGAAATCTCAAGACAGCATCCCTGTCGTTCTCTCTGACCCCCAAGTTTTCAAACCACTGAAAATATAGGAGGGAAAAAGAAAAGCTCACAAACCTCTATTCAGTGTTTCAGTTTGTCTGAAAGTTGCCTTTCCTCAACAAAAATATTGACAGAGTGAAAATTGCTTTCAGACTTCTTAGTTTTTCCATTTTTAAGCTTCTCGTAACAGATAGGAAGTTTAAGGGACAGTTTAAGAGTAAATAACCTAACTGGAATTTGTGGGAATGCAGAAATGCCCAAGATTATTTTCTTTTTTCCTCCCCCCATTCCATCCAGTTGATGCTCCATGTGTCTCCTTCAGAAGACCTGCTTTTTCCAGCCCAGACATTCTTTGTTTTCTACCCTCTGGATTCCTAGTCCTTTCCTTTCCCTTTTTGCTTGCCCATCCTTTCCTTCTCCATCAGTGAGTCTCCACGGAGTCTCCCATGGTCCAGGCTGCCCTCACAGAATCATTCAGGTTGGAAAAGGCCTCCAAGATCACTGAGTCCAACCCTTGTCACCCAGCCCAGAGCACTGAGTGCCACATCTGGATATTCCTTGGACACCTCCAGGGATGGGGACTCCACCCTTCCCCGGGCAGCCCCATCCAATGCCTGACCACCCTTTCCACAAAAAAATTCTTCCTGATGTCCAGCCTGAACCTCCCCTTGCACATCTCGAGGCTGTTTCGTCCTGTCCGATGTGACTGACCCAGTCTCCCATCCCTAACCGATGCCACTTCCTTCTCCTTTTCCCACCAGTGTTGTCTTTAAGTGTTTCCAAACGCCACCGTTTCCAGGCTCCAGGGCAGCCAGTTGGCTCTTTTCCAAACGAGCTACTGAATGGCAAACGCAGAGATACACTGGGATAAAATGAGCTCTTCTTATTGATTTTTCCAAACCAATATGGCACTGACGCTGCCTCTTTGTGCCATTTCCCTCCTCTGCCAGGAGGCATTCGCACCTCCTTCATCATTTTAATTAGACATTACACCTGACACAAATGCTGAGTTGATTAACCTTAAAGGAGCTGAATGGGTTGTGGGATCGTTAACACGGGGCCCCTGACACCCCATAACTCACTCCAACATGTGCTGTTGCACAAACTCACAGCTTCTCCAGCTCGCCCACCGAAGCCACAACGCGAGATAATGGCACCTACAGAGAGCTTTTTACGAGGCTGTCTCACATAATAATGCTATAAAAGCCAGATTTAAAAGATGGATTGCCCTGGACTCCACAGACTTCACTTTTTAATGTTTACATAAATGCACCTTTTCCACGGTGTTTTCAGGTAACGGCCCTTCCCAAGTCACGGAAGTCAAGGCAACCATCAGCTTTGCCTTCCCCAAAAAGCTGCTCTCATCAGGAAGCAGAGTGCTCATGTGGGATTCTCCTGTTGCTGGGATGGGGGCAGGAGGCAGGGAGCAATCCACAAACACTCATTTGCTACAACCATGGCCCTCCCATGAATTCCTCATTTGTAGGAAAAGTCTCTAGTGAGCAGAATCCATCCAGCCTTAATGTGCCTTTGTTACATCGCACTAAAAGAGAAGCATTAAGTTTTGGTGCCTCCAGGAGTGCTGCCAGAGGAACTATTTTCCTGCTCAGATGCATTTCCCAACTCACACTTGAATTTGCCCAAGACTGGAATAAGCCTAAATCAGCCACTGGCTGACACTGCCCAAGTGCAAATGAATCAGCCCAGCCTGGAGTAGAGGAAACATAATTTGCATAAATTTCCCTTTGTGCCTGAGAAGGAGAGTAGCTCAGGCTGCTCCAGTGCCAGGATTCCTGGTTCAGCTGTGCCATTTGGTGGCACATGAAGCTTAGCTATGGGTGCAGCATTATCCAGGGTTTTCTTGCCGTCATGTCAGTCCAATCAGACTCCACTTTTGGGAACAGCAAGAGGACAGCTGTTCCTTCTTTGCCAGCAGCAAAAGGAGGAGGGCTGAGAGATCATGAATGTATCTGCCTATCTGTGTTGGGGGGGGGATAAAAAAAAAAGTGATTTGGTATGGCTTAATTGGTCTGGGATGAGATATTCCTCATTCAGCAGGCAGGACTCCACTGAGATTGAGAAATTGCTGGAGATGTATGAGTCCTGACGCGATCCCGTTCGTTCGTTGGCAGCACTGATTTTGCCGTGCCTCCCTCTTCCACTTGTTTGTTTAGCTTTGCCCTGCATTAAAACCTGTCGAGCCTGCAAACAAGACAATGTTTTTTGATTAGGCTGCTCAACTGACAATAAGGCAGAACTGGGAGAATTTCCTGCTCTTCTAAAGCAGAGAGAAGTTGTGTGATTTTATTAGGATACAGCCAAGGTACATCTGAGAAGAGGAATTTTCTGGATTGGTTGGAGGTGTCCACAATGCTGCCTTGAGTATCATCTGAAGTCCAGAGTTTCCCATCATCCCTATAGCTCACACAGGCTCAGGGAGGAGCTCTGGAGCCTCAAAGAGATGTCTCTGTCTCCAGTGTGAGCAGTCAGAGCCGTGGATCTCCTGCTGAAGTCCAACCCTAACAGCATACCCTGCACTCATGCAGAAACAGCAGTCCCAAAGCAGCCGGTACCGTGCTATTCTTTTGAGGTTTATTGCATTTCAGAAATAGAACAGCTTGGTTCGTGTCTGTCAAAACACTGCTGACAGTCCAAACTTGGACATCAGCGTGTAAAATAGGATTAGCTACTGCTGTAAGCCTGGGATGTGCAAGGATGAGGCATCATCAGGACCCCCTCATTGTCTCTCTGGTATTAAAGATCTCTTGCAGGACCATTTTGCACAAGACTTCACCTACTAAGCAGTGGAGAGACAAGCAGAAGGTGACAATCTGCTGCTTTCATATCACTGGCTTATCATAGAATATCCTCGGTTGGAAGGGACTCACAAGGACCATCAACTCCAACTCCTGGCTCTATACAGGACACCCCCAAGAGTCACCACAGGCTTTTTTGAGGTCTGTCCCGTTCTACCTCCTGGCAAGGAAGCAATGAATCACACATTTCCAGTTTGAAAAAGCCTACTCCCACATTCCATGGTAGCCCAGCAGTGTGGAGGGAGAGGGAGAGGGCAGCCAAAGCCAGGCTGCAGAGCAGCTTTCCTTTGAATTCCTGCTCTGCAGCACGAAGGCAGCTGTCCTGCCAAGCTGAACGAGCACAAGTGGAAAACAGTGAATGCAAACACATCTGTGCTGGTGTCAGACAAGGGAAGATGTTGGTGGTGTAGGTTGACAGTGTTGTTCAACCCTCTTCCCACTAAAGGCGACAGAGCTACCTCCTCCAGGCATCAGGAAATAGGGGGAAAGAGGAACTGCTCTGCAGCCCAGGGACAGCTCAGGCTGTGAATCCCAGCAGTGCTCAGCTGTACTCAGCTTTTCTCCCTACATTCCCACCAAACCAGAGCCCTCTGAGCAAATGAGGAAGTTGAGGGATGGACATGAGCCTGTCAAAATTCTGGGACAGAGACACACCCCTGTGACATGGGGAGGAGTGGGAGGGATTGAGGAATAACCAGACATAAAATTTGCTTGCGTTTGCCCAAGGCTCCTTGTATTAGTTTGTGTGAGTGTGCAACACAGGACAGCAGCCAAACTCCAGCCAGGCTCCTGATTTTGCCTTTTCTGGACAGGAGAAAAGCATGGAAGTGACCACACATCCCTTGTTCAGGCCAGGTATTTTCTTTCATGGAGAATAGCTACATCTTTCTGTTCTCTCCTCCACTGAGCCTGCTGCCAAAAGCCTCCTTCTTCCCCCAATTTGCATAAGTGATGATGCAGCCATCCTAATTATCAAGGGAATCCACTACTCCCCCCTTCCAGCACCTCCCCCCTTTGCTGCTGCTCTTTCCCTGCTACGGGTTTTGCTGGCAGATGGAACTGGAGCCTCCTCAGCCCACTGGCTCTTCCTTGAAGAAGAACAAAGTGACAGCCCTGCAGGCAGCTGAGCCATGGCAGCGTGACTAATCCACGTCGGGAGCATCCCAAAGGCCAGTGTCAAGGCTGTGCTCCCACACCTTTGCTGGGGGAAAAAGGGTGCTGAGCACGGGCTGGAGGGGCTGCATTATCCCCTCACAGGGATCAAGTGTGCCCCCCACGCTGCTGAGCTCTGCAAGCTGCCTCAAGGCCCTCCTTTTGTACTGCAATCCAAGGGTCAGGGAAAGGGAGATCTGGAGCATCCAGTTTGGAGGGTTCCCAGCAAGGAGATGAGCAAGCTCATACATATGGAAGGATGACCTTAACCAGCTCCACTCAACATTCTGCACATCAGATGTGATTTGCAATCAGCCATGGCCATGCTTTTCTCCATTTGCCCCTCAAGTCCTGTTCTTGCAGCACTGCTTACATATGGTTTTACTCATATTTTTTGATTTATCTGTCCTACTTCTCTGCCCCTAACCCTCTACCTCAGCAAATTAGCATTTATCCATGATGCCCTTTCAGCCAAACATTTCTGGCTTTGATTATGTTAGGATTGGGTCTTCCATGCAGAGGAAAGTGTATTTTTTAGTGTTATTTATCTGCCTGTGACAAAGTAGGTGGCAAAGTCCTGACTGCAGGAATCTGCAGCCATAGCAAGGCCTGTTTAGCACAGTCCAGTCTGTACAAAGCTCATTTTTTATGTACATGGCATCAGATGGGCTACCCATGTGATCCTCTTCTGCTGTGTGCCTGGAAATGCTCCAAAGAGCTGATGAACCAATTGGAATTACAGACAAGAGTTTAGTTATAGTCCCTGGGGGGAAATGAGGCCTGTGTGGAAGGAAGTAGGACAGGGGAGATGAAAATAGTCTATCAGGAAAGCAAGCCAAAAACCTGCCAAGCTCCTCCACCATGCAAACACAAGGCAGCCTTCTCCCGTACTCCAAGCCATGAGCTCCTGCATCCCACAGCCATCAGCTGAGCTGTCAGTACACTCAGCACTTCCAGGACATCCATTTCAGGACCTAGAGCTGCAAATCACGACAGCCCATTTTGGGGATGTGCAGCAGAACGGGGGAGGACAGCAACCAGGTCCATGTCAGCAATGATAGACCGAGCACCTCCTCCTCTGTCCTGGGCAAGACTCTGGAATCCCACAGGGGGATCCTGGTTCTGCTGGGAAAGGGCACCAAGAGAGCAAGTCAATCAGCTCCTCTCACAGCAATGTTCTGTAGATGGACATTGCTGGGCATAAGTCCAGGGCTGAACTGAATCAAGTCAATGCTTTAAGGCTATAGCAGCTCACACCTCATCCCTCTTTAGAGCCCTGGCTCCTGGATCTGTGCTCAGGGATCACCCTCTGTTCTACCTTCTTGTTAGAGATCTGTTCTGTCATTTTCTACTTGCTCACTTCCTCCTCCCAGCCAGCATCTCAGTTGGATCTGACACGCTTCATCTGCAAATATCCCAAACCAGGCTCCCCAGGGTGACTGCATAAACATTCACAGCTCCAGCCAGGGAAGAGGCAAAATCCCTCCTGCAATTGGATTCCACAAGAGCCTTTCACCAGGCTCTCGTGCCCCGAACTCTGGCCAGATGGCCTCACCACATGGTGTCCCACCACATTTTGTACCTAGCAAAGGTGCCAATTATTTCTTCCTTCCCTGCTTTGAAATCATCACGCTCTCCACAACACAAACACTCTTTCAGTTGTCCTGCTTTCCACATTCCAGGTTGGCAATTAGAATCTGCAACCTCTGAGCTTCTCTGCAAACTGATGAGCTGCTAAAAATACAGCCCCTGCAGGCACCCATTCAACTTCTATTTCTGTATTTTTTATTATTTATTTTTTCCTTTTTTTTTTTAACCAATTTGAGATGAACAAAGCACTTCAACAAAGGGAAGGAGAAAATGCTGTGATTGTGAAGATGGATTGCTGCCACTTACTTTGTTCATTTTAATTATACAAAGTCATCACTTAGTGGGAAGCCTCGGGATAGGAAAAGGGAGCACAAAGAAGTTACCATATCCCACTTCCTTATTTCACTATGCTTCATTTTAAAGCCCCCCCTGACATCCTGGCAACGATACCTGAATTAGCACTTCCATACTCTTAAATCTTTCCATACGTTACTCACCTGCTGTGTCTTCAACCTGGAAAGCCCAAATAGTCCCAGTCCTCCTGGTAAAAATCAGAGTGGACCAGCAGGAACAAACTGCCTCTTACCAAAGCGACTGCACTCTCATCTCTCTATAGAAGGCTAGAGAGTTTGTTTAAAAACTTCTCGTAACGAATCTTCTCATGCTTCGTCCTACTGGCTCCACCTGGGAGATGAGGTTGGAAACCAAGATCCTTCAGGACAATTAAGAGGTTGAAGTCAGAAAAGTTTCAGTTGGTGCCTGGGTAAGGGTAAGACCCAGGACTGCCTCTTTTTGCGTTTGCTATTAACTCATTTTGCCACCTGGGGCAAATAATATTCCCTTTACTGTCTCCCTGCTGGCAGACTAAAGATCAGTTGATTCCCCTGACGTTAATCCTGTGTTATTCAGCCTGGCATCCCTGCTTGGCTAATGCCAGGTGTTTTGAAGGAACTGAGCCCAAAGCTGGACTGTCCCAGGAGGTTGTGCTCTCCACAAGGCCAGCACAGGCAGGAGTGGAGTGTTCCCCTCCCAACTACTGCAGGTCTCACCTGAGAGACCCATTTCACTCTAACCCAGTGGTTTTACAGAGGCTGAGGGCAGTCACTGCCCTCCCTGCCCTGCTGGACACAGAGGCTTCCCACTGGGACAGACCTTCCACTAGTGGCGCTTCAGCCAATCTTTGGCCTTTTCTGCTTCTCTGAACCACTCACAGCAATAACCACTCTCAGCTCAGCTCGGAGGATGAGGACAGCTCCTTTCCCCATCAGAGCATTTATGCAGAGAGCAGTCTCTGTTTCTAGGATTGTTTCTGATGCCAGAACTCCCAAATCCATATCCAGTATCTCCTTTACCCTGATATGGTTGCAGCAAACTGTCTGGTTTTGGGGGGACTGAAGGGGATTCTACCCCTACTTCCTTTTAACCATGAAACGCCATCATTCCTCAAAGAAATTCTCTCACTTGTGTTTCCCACATCTGCCTCAGGTGTTTCTGGTGGGCCAAAATACCTTTGGATTTTTGCCCAATCTTTCAGCTCCACCTTTGCCTTCCTAAAAGTTTGGACTTTCCCCAGAGGCCTGATTTGATTGTAACCTTGCAGATCCCATTCATTTTCACCCAATGACTATTTGTAAACACTCTCTGGTTATTGCTGTGAGTTTGCAGCTTTTACACTGAGTGATTTTGGTTTTCACCCCAGGATTTCTCTGCCCATTTTCTGAGTAGTTAAGGCTGTGTTTAGATATTCTCTCCTCACACACCAATTGCCACCTTGTTCTGTTTGACATAGATTTTTCCCCGTGTAGTTTTATCTCCAGTAAGCTGTTGCCTTTCTTGTTTAACTCGAGGGCTTACAGGCATTAACTGGGTGTTCTTCCCCCTTCACAGCCTGGGGTTTGCATTTCCATTTGCTCCACTGCTTCTGGCATCACTGTGAGCTTTCCCACAGCCATTATCTGGTCCTTATATTGTTTTTTCCACATTCCTCTCTAGTATTTTATATATACTCTGAACATTTTCTTCACAAGCTTGTTCCCACACTCCCTTATTAACCCCTTTTTTTGGGTTGTGTTCAATAGATAAGACTTTCTCTTCTGCTGGTGTGGTTGTTGCTATTTGCCTTAACATATTTACAGAATTTCTTACAAGTTTGTTTTTTCTTTCCTCTTCAATTTTGTATTTACCTTCATAAATATTTTATTTTTAAATAATTCGCCTCATTTTTTCTTTTTTTTTCATGCACAGATAGAATTAGATTTGGATAAGAATCAGATTTTCTATTTCTAACAGAGCTCATGTTTCTATTTCAAAGAAAATCTGATTCCTGAGGATATGCCAAAGTTTTGAAGCTCTTTACAAAATGACTTCACTAGAACAAGTTTTTAAACAACCCAAGTGATTTGTTTGGAAAACGTTGAAAGTAAATTGACCTCCGAGGCAAACCGAAACATAAAAATTGTCACCATCATGAACGTTGATCCACTTGGTTCTTAAAAGTAATACCAAGAATGATAGAGCTCTAAATTTTAAAATAATGTTGTTAGGAACGAAGGTTGTGGAGAAGAGGTGAACGTGACAGGATCCAGCAAGATAACACTGCAGGAAGATGAGAAACACTCAGTGTGGGCAAACAGAGGATTGTAACTGAGTAATAAGTATATTCGCTGTTTCAACAGCAATAATTTTCAAAAGCTGAGAAAGATTATAAGCAAAATTGATTAGAAAAGAAATTGTAGGCAGTGAAAATGCTGATTGCAAATTGGTAATTCTGCAAGAAAAGTTTATTAGAAAGTCAAAACCTAAACACTACAATTTCATATGAAATAAGAACACAAGTTTGGCTGGAATCCAAACCTTGCTCTGTTTCAAAAGAAAAAAGCAATGAAAAATCTCTATCCATACACAAGGATTACATATGAAAATTCAAGGTGGGAAATGGAAAACTTGCACCAAGACCCTTTGAAGAACTAGCTGAAATCTCTTTTGGTCTGCTGACTTTAATTTCTAATATCTATTCTTTACTTACACAACTGCAGCACTGCCTCCACTATCCAGAGGCATCCCATCCACAGAGATATCTCTGCTTTTCACCTCAGTGACTCCTCTGAATGTGTCCTGGTCCAAAGCCATCAGTTACGAAGGAGCAGTGGGAAGAAATATAAGTTGGACTCGATGATCTCAAAGGTCTTTTCCAACTTAGTTAATTCTGTAGTTAATTCTGTGAAATTAACCCCTGGAAACAGAGATGGAAATGTGTTTGTACCCAGGGAGCAGGCCAGCCCCGTGGGAACAAAGTTGTCTCCCTCTGGCTTGCTGAAAAGTCTCCCTGGCTGACACAAATCAGCTGAGATCTGGGGATCTTTACTCAAAAATAAACCCCCAAACATAGCAGTTGTATCTATCTCACACAGCAGATGTGGGAAAAGCTGTGTTTGTGCCAAGCAACCAAAAAAATGACTGAGAGGAGGAGTTAAGGGCCATTCATTCATTCAGTTACTCTGTGTGACGGACCTTAGACAAGGATCTATATCCCAGCTTTCAGAAAACGAGGGAGTGTGTGTTCAGCACACCCCCATGCTCACTTATGGCTCAGCTTGCTCCTCTCACTTCAAAGCCATCAGCTGGAGTGTCTACAACAGCTCGTTATCCTGGTGATCCTGCAGCTCCCTGCCCAGGCAGCACTGAGAGCGAGTTACAAGGTGTGACAGTCAGGAGGGAATGGCAGCAGCACCTGGGGAGCAGCTCCACGGTCAGGACGCACCACTCTGATCCTCAGCTCTGCTGAGGAGAGGCTGAGCCAGCTTTGGCAGCTCTGTGCCTCAATTCCCCTACCTGCGCTAAGGAGAACACTGCTGACCTCCAAGGGAAAATGCTCCTTCCCAGTACTGTCCTGCAGTACTCTTTAAGGTTATGCACATGTTTGTCTTTTCCCTCCTACTCCTTAGAGCTGGCAGAAGCATTCTGTGTTGTTTCTCATCACTCAGAGCTATTATTAACACCCTTCTGGAGACATGAAATGTATCTACACGCACTTCTGGTAATTAGACTAAAAACCCTACTAGTACTGATGCAGCTCTTGCAGAATATATTAGGAGTAAAGCCAGCGCTGAAAAGTTTTTTTGGAACTCAATAATCACACCTGAGATCAGAATTAGAAGACTTTTTGCTGCACAGAAGGTGAGCAGGGAAAGGTGGGAGTGAGGAGCGCTGTGTGAGGACTCAGCCTGGTTCCCTGTGTGGCTGTGGCACTCACAGATGCCTGGCTCTGGTACAGCTGAGCTGCTCTGCAGGACCACAGGCACGTCCTTGCTGTAAGCAGCCTGCTGTCACAGGCAGTGCCTGCTCTGCTCACACCTAGAGCTGCCTCTGCTGGGAAATAAAGTCTGAAAAGAGCCACATCCCCTCCATGGCTCCCAAAACTGTGTGTGAGCCATCCTGGCAGGTTAACTTTGCTTTCTTGACCTCTGAAATTCAGGGGCAGATGGTCAAGCCTTATACATTTGAGGAAGGAAAGACAGAGCTGGCTCTGCACCTCTCTTTCGCAGCACATTCCCCTTGCCTCTCCCCAAATGCCTCAGACATGGCTGTTCTTAGATCTGTTGAATCTGTGGGGCTAGGGTGGGATTCAGACAGTGGGACTGGGGTGCTGGGAGGGACAGCCCATGTCCCTTGCTCACAGGTTTGCATCCCTTTTCTTGCATCCTACCCCCATGCAGGTCTGGGCATTGGAGGTGAGGAACATGTCTGTAGGGAGAAATAATTAGGGAGGAAAGCATGGAAAGTGGCTGTGGTCACCCCCCTTTTCCTGTGGCCACCCATCAGAGCATCATGAGGGTTGCCAATGAGTGATGCTTTGGGGATCTCTGAATGCTCCCCCTTCCCCCCCACCCCCAGCCTGGCTGCAGCACTGCATGTACCAAGCAGCCAGGACCTGGCAGGCCAGAATCCTTGGGAGGGAGGTTGTGTGGAGGAAAATGATACCTCTAAGTGAAGAGCAGCACTTCATTGCTTTTCAATCCTTCTGCTGACACCAGTTCACCGCCTGCAGCGGAGTCCAGAATACACCTAAAAATAAAACAACACCTGGGCCCTGTGCTGCTGCAGAGAACAGGCAGGGTTTGCAATCAGTGGTGTTGGTGGGAGCGCTCTGAGTGCAGGGCAGCAGGCAGAGGGTCAACCCCAAGCCCTCTGCTCCTGGCACTGATTGCAAACATGTCAGGATCTCCTCCAGAGTGCGTTTTCCTGCTGCTCCAGCCGACACGTTGTCATTCTGGTGTGGAATGACACACAGAGAAGAGGAAGGTCATGTTATTCCTGGGAGAATGATGTTTTTCTCAGTGGCAGGGCATTTCTGGTGTCTTCTGGGTGTTTGTTCTGTTGGAGCAATGCCACATGAACAGCAAAACAAAGTCAGACTCCACAGTGTCATGCTGGCAGGATGGGATACAGCTCTAATCCCCAGGGAGAGGGGAGTGACTGGGACACATGCTCTGACTGATACCTCAGACAAGGGACTCCCAAATTTGGGGTCATGATGCTCAGTGCTGCAAGACACGAGGGTTTCTCTCCTGCTCTGTCTGTCATATCATGGCTCAGAGGCAGGAAGCAGGTTTGAAACCACCTTTAGTGAAAACATCAGCCTTAGCAAGGACTTAGTGACTGTGGGGCTGAGTGACAGAAAAAGGGACATCGGGGAGACTTCCTTACACCAAAAAACCTCTTCATGGCAGTAGTGGTGAGCATAATATTTTCCATAAATGAGAGAAAGGAAGAAGGCGAGAAGGGGAAAAGAAGAGAAAGGAAGAAACGGAGGAAGGAGAGTAATAGAAGAAAAGGGGAGAAGATGAAAAAGGGAGTGTGGGAGCCAGTGAATATCCCACTCAGGGAATGAGAGAGTCCCCTAGAGGGACAGACCCTGAGAGATCCCCCAGCTTAGGGTGAGGCCTCTAGGACACTTTTGTTTCTCCCATGCAAATGTATCCCAGTTCTGTTTCTCTGACTGGCCTGTGGATTCCCCTGTCCCTTTTCCCCTTATATGCCAAAGCCCAGCCTATGTCCCGGCCTCCAGCCCTCAAACCGTTGGTCCCCGATGCTCTCCCCCGCTCCCATATAAAATCCTAAGTTTCCCATTGTTCTGGGCTTTCATCACTGGGTCCTCCACCGGTGAAGTACTGGAATAAACTTACTGCTGGAATTTCACACCGAAGTCCTTCCCGTCTCTTTGCTGCCGGTGTGTTGGAGAAGCCAGCGGGTGTGAATGCTAAACTCCAGCACAGCTCCCAACAAGGGAGATCTATCTGAAGTCAGTAGGAATTTTTTTCCGCCTGTAATGGATCACTGCGTACACCAAAGCAAACAAATGGCGCCCACAAAATTTATACTGAGGAAATCAATTTCTTGGAAGCCGAGTTTGAACTAAACAATGATATAGCAGGTTGATCAGCTACCTAGACACTACTAGACAGAGAGTCTGTTTGAGGCTGTATTTTTACAAGTGCGTGTGAACTCAGATTTCTGAGATCTCCGAGATATCCTTTGCCCAAATGCCTGTGTGAAAGGGAATAAAATATTTTGTTGCAAAAGATCGCAGAATAATGGGGAGAAGAGAAATGCAAAGGTTGTCTGATCTGCTACTGCAATTCTGATAAAAAATTCAGTGCTGGGTGATTCAGAAGAAGGTTTAACATACCTGCTCATCAGCTCAGATCTAACACATCTAATTGTGCATTTCTTCCCATGGGAGGTCATTTTTGCCTAACCCTGTCTGATAATTAGATTATGTTGTACAGATTTAGTCATTATAAATTTCAACCTGCATAATGTTTTGTCTGGACACAGCTCTTAATAAGGTTGCAAACTCTTTGATTCCCCCTAAATTATTCATTTCAATAATATCCTGTGACAATAAATTCCACAGGTTCACTTCATCACATACATGGAAGGTTTTCCCATGCTGCCTACGCTATCTATACCTTGTCACCCTCATTTCCTTCTGCTGTGTGAAATCCTGCCAGGTTTTTGGGGCTGGATTTCTCCAAAGGAGAGTGTTTTTATAGGCTAAGATGATCACCTTCTTCATCATAGTACCACCCATCATTAGGGGCTTCTCTTTCAGAGGAAGCATCCCAAGAGAAGACTGCAGGGAGCTTGTTCTCTGTATATACTGAGTAGTAAATGTGTTGTTCATCACAGCTGGGCAACTGGTGAGAAAACAAAAAATAGATGGAGAAGCTCAAATACAAGGAGAATGTGATGTCACTGTGGAAGCCAGGGTGAAAGGATGGAGCTCATCTGCTCAGGTCCATTGAGAACCCTGTCAGTCACACCATGGGTTACAAAGCAATGTTCAGCTTAATTTCAGCCAGTATACAGCAAAGTTTGTAATAACCAGCTGTCAGAGGAGCAGAAGAACAGACAGGAAAACAGGAGGGAGGAGGAAGGAGGAAGGAAACAGGAGAAGCAGGCCAAGCTGATGGTGAACTCTGGGCTAAATCACCCTCCCTGAGCAATCAGCACTCCCATGGGATCAGAAATGCACGAGAACATCCCAACTCAGGAATTGGAGCCCCTGGAGATCCCGCAGTTAGGTGACACCCAGACACACCTCAGAGCAAAGATGGGAACAGCAGATGGTGCAGCCCTGTGGCTCTAGGAAGGAATGCTGCCACAAAGCATGGAAAAGCTTGAGGAGTTGTAGAAAATACATGAAGGGAATGACACGATGAGCACTGGCAGCTGCCTCTGACAAGAGCTGTTCCTTCAGATGTGCTCAGGCTGGTTCCTTCTCCCGCACACCCCTAACCTGAGCCCCTTCCAGGAGCACTGTTTGCCTCTTCCTCAGTCGCTTTCAAGCCCCGTGCTTTGTGCTCGAATGCTTCATCTGTGCTCCAGCTTTCCCCCCACCTTCCCTGGCAAGTACCTCTGGATCTCAGACATTCCACACCATCCTCCATCCTCTCTGCTTTCCAGAGACCTCTCTGAGCTCCAGCACTGCAGATCCAACTGACATCCCTGCTGCCTCTGGACTTTTTAAGAAAGAAAGTCTCTACTCCCTGCCTTGCCCCTCTCCAATCCACACTCTGGAACAGGCAGCGACTGCTTTCCCCATCAGCTACCTCCCTGCTACACACTTTCCTCTTCTCTTAATTTCCTCCTCCCCTTAGGATATTGATGCTGGATGAAGTTTCCCATTAAACCAGCCACTCTTGTAGAAAGAGAGGCTGACATGATTAATGCCATTTAGTGAGGAAGGCAGGAGTGCAGCCAGGGAACAAAGAGACAGACACATTCCCAGCAGCCAGTCATTAGCATTTGCCCCAAAGTGGCAGCAGGCACAGGATGGACACAATTTTTCCAGCTCTGTCTTGTGCTAGATGCAAACTTTTCAGGGCCAAGAAGAAAGAGAAGCCTCCTTCTCTCTGTTTCATTTTTCATTTAATCTGTACCCAAGCAGTGCTGCCTTGGGCCCAGGTACAAAGGAAGAAGTGACCTTCCAAGCCTGTCTTGGTGGCAGAGTGGAATCCACAATTCAAGCTTCAGATTGGGCTCAAGGGAGGTCAGATTTATTTCTGGTCTTTTTAGGTTTTAGCAGCTTTATGTTTTCTCTCTCTTCACCTTGTTCCCTCTTCCTCTCTGCCATTTGCAGCAGGCCCTCTGTGAGCGGCTCTATTGACAAACCCATTCCCTGAGATTTTCTTCACTTACCTGGAAAACCCCAAGAGAGGCCATCCCCTTATCCTGACTCCAAACTTCTATCATTTGGGACAAAGGGCTTGGATGGCAGCCCCCAGCTAACACTCAGCTGAGTGAAGCTCCCCTTGTAGTCAAGGGAGAGGAAAAAATTCTCTCCACATTGTGAAAAGCAGAAATTTGGCTTGTGTGAGCTTCAGGAATCTGTTTCACTCAGCTGACAGCCAGAGGAGGTTATGGTGATTGACTTTTGGCCTTTGCAAACTTCCCCCACCACCACCACACTGTGATCAAGATCCTACATCTTCCCATAATGGTTTGCTCTAAGCACACTATTTAAATAAGCAAATCAATGAATAAGTAACTAAAAATAAGAAATCCCCTCATTTTTAAAATTGGATTTATTGCCTTCAGCTTCCAGCCATTGATTCTCCTTATGCCTTTTCCAGACTGAAGACCATTTCACTACCCAGGAACTTCTCCCTGTGCCTGTAAAGAACTCCAACAGTTTCCAAGTCACCCTTCCTTCCAAAATGGCCAAAAAAGGACAAAAGAAAACTTCCCTCTTTAGAGTGTTTTTAAAATACTTTACAAATCATTAATGAAAAATGTATAAAAAGAGCAGTTCTGGTACTGATCTCTGTGTAAAACCTCAGAAATACTCTTGTTGGGGTTTGTTTGTTTGTCTATTTGTTTTTCCAGGTTACCCAATGTCTGTAAGACCTGCAGTTATCCAGTTTCAGATGTGTAAATGCTCTTAATCTCAAATGAAATTAGCACCATAAAGAGTCAGGGGCCTGGGAATTACTTCGACAGAAGTCAATCCATTAATGTTCATCTGCACTTTTATCAATCAAAACCTCAGTCTCAAAGAATAAAACTAATTCTCCTTGAAAAGATATTTTTCTACAAAATCATGTTGACAATGCTGGTGTCTATTTCTAGCCTTTGATTCTTTATTGATTGGCATCAGATTATGTGGCCCCATTATTTGATCTGACTGATAACATGTTACCTATTACACAGCTACAACCTTCTGGCCTTTTTAAAAAATAATGTTATTATATAATGTTCTCACAATTACCTATCATGCTGTGAGGTTTATTAGAGACTAAAGTCAGCAGACCAAGAGGAAGTTCAGCTAATTCCTCAAAGGGTCTTAGTGCAAGTTTTCCATTTCCCATCTTGAATTTTCTGGTGTAATCCTTGTGTATGGATGTAGATTTTCCATCCTCCTTATGCTTTGTAAAAGAGCAAGGCTTGGATTCCAGCCAATGTTGTGTTCTTATTTCATATGAAATTGTGGTGTTTGGGGTTTTTGCGCTCTCATAAACTCCTCTTACAGAATCACCAATTTGCAATCAACATTTTCTCTGCCTACAGTTTCTCTTCTAATCATTTTTGCTTGTAGTTTTTCTCAACTTTTGAAAATTATTGCTTTTGAGACAGCAAATGTACTTATTACTAGTCACAATCCTCTGTTTGCCCATATTGAGTGTTTCTCAGATATGCAAACATCTGATAAGTGAAGAATAGGGAAAATTGTCCGGAAACTTCTTGCAACACATTAAGGAAAAAGAAAAAAAGAGGAAAAAAAAAAAAAGGAAAACCAAAATGAAGGAAAGAAGTGATTTCTTAGTAAATGGATTTTAGAGCTGGAAGGGAGGAAAATTTGAGACACTGATTTTGTGCTTTTGGAAGAAAGCAAGAAAATAAACACTGACACTGAGTGGGCATCATCACTTCCAGGACAGATATCATGACCCTTCCACTCATGCTCGTGCTTTGTCTTCAGCAGCGTGTGAGTTTGGGGCATCACCTGACAAAAGTTGTAGTCATAGAATCATCCTGGTCCAAAGGGACTCAGGGTCTCACTCAATTCTTCCTTCTCAGAGTAAAGAGAACACTGAATTCTGACCTGCTCTTTTACCCAGTCAGGTCTGGTAAAAATCCATGAGCAGAGATTCATGGCTGGAAGAATGGATGTGACTGGATGGCCCCCAGAGCAGAGGGAAGATGTCCTGCCTTGGCAATGACAGGTCCTGCCTCGGGGCTTAGCCCAGACGGCCTCTCCAGGTCCCTGGAAATCCCTTTTCCTATGGCTCAATAGGCACTGCTTTAGCTACAATCAGCTTCCAGCCTAGAGAATAATTTATCTTTATTCCACACAATGTTTCCTTTTGTAGAAGAGCTACAAGAAGTGTCACACATGACAGAAGCTGTCAGAAAACGGCATTTTCAGAAGTCATCCTAACGTTTTCAGAGAGGTTTTGGAAGACAGGCTTCACACAGGGAGACCTGTGATGCCTTTCCCACTCCATATTAACACTGTTTAGGCTGTATTTGAGCAGTGCTGATGAAGAAACCCTTGCTGCTCTCTGCACCACCACTGAGCTTTGCTGAAGGTCACTCCCATGCTTCAGCTGGGCTCGGTTACTATCTGAGGCACTGGGGATGCTCCTCCACCAAAATGTTGCCCTAATTTTGCTCCCTTAGTTGAAAGCTACTCTGCGCTGGCTCTCTTTGTAGGCAACAGAGAGAAACATGGACTTGCCTCTGCCTGTGCGTGGTTCCAGGGGAGACTAATTGTTTTAATTAGGCTTTTTAATAATATCTGAAGTGCGGCAGCTTGAATGTTTCTTACGTTTCTTCCTTGATCTAAGTGCATGCCAGAATCCTGGTTTCTGTCTTATCAATTACACCAAGCCTGCATTTTTCAGTTCCAGCTCCCTCACTTCCTCCTGTGGTTTTTCTCTACGTGGTATGATTCAGCCACTGAATTTCAGGCCTGCCAGTTGAAAGCATTTTCTTTCCTCTCTGAACTTCTTGCTTTGTTAACCAGCATGAGGACCTAGATCATTGATGAACTAATTTTTGATAGTTACTGAAACATTTGCCCGGTCTCTATGAGCTCTTCCCACTAACTTGAGTTGGAGTCCAAGCCCTGGTCTCCACCCTTTCATTCCTTTTCAGCTCCTCCACTTTTTTCTTCCTTTCAGCACCTCCGAGTTGACATCCAGCCTGCTTTGGTAAGAAGCTGAAGTTCCCTGCCTGTGAAGGCTGAATCTCTGTGACCATCCAGCCTGTTCCTCCTTTCTTATGCAAATTACCTTTGTCTGGATCAGGAAGCGGCCCGACAGATACACGACTCAGACATGGAGATGAAAAGAAATCGTTATCAGATCTATGCTCCTGACTTAGATAAATAAGCATTGGGCATGATTCGCCACTCATTACAGTGTCTCCCTCAGGAGATGGCTGACAGTTCATTAAGTAAGATGAAATATTATTATTTAAACTCAAGACTGATCAGGCTGTGTGGAAACTCAGTCTACTGTATTCATGATTTCATGCATTGACAAGCAACTTCTGCAAAATATTCCTCTGAAGTGGCTGACCCACGTAGAAATTTAGATACTCCTGTAATTTAACTAACAGGGTAAGTTGTGTCATTTAAGTGGCAGAGCTCTGTGCTCAGGCCTTGCAGTCCAAACATTCATCCCCACTCCCAAAGAGGTTTAGCACAGGTTTGGTACAGTGTGTATTCACCAATATAAGCTTGATCCACGGCCCAAGCTTGAGATATGTGGCTTTCCAGTTCCTCCATCCTGATAATCTCATCTTCCAGGCCCTTTTGTCCCCTCTCTGGTCACTATGAACTGCCCCACAGTCTGTCTGCAAAGCAGGACTCCGTACTTACCGGCAACACAATAAAGTGCCAACATAAACTGCCCATCCTTATTTGTCTTACTTCATTTCACACCTCCAATTCAGCTTTTCAGGTTCCTCTCCTCAGAGGCGCTGTACCTGATCCAGGGTCATTCATCTTCAGGACAAGTGTCTATTGATCAGCTGTTATCCAATTTACAGTAGCCATGTAATACAACCTAAGCTCTGGGGGCTCAAGAGGGAATTCAGTGTGGGACCAAGGAAAGCACCTTCTGCAAACCCTTCAATGCAAGCACAACGTGGACAGATGCTGTTGCTTTACAGCAGAACCCTCAACCCCAAGCACAGTAAGAGCAACAGGATCATTGCCAGAAAAAACCCCCCAGTCCCATGTCCTCCTTCAGGGAGGTGTGAGCATTTCTGGCCATGTTTTGACAGCGAAAAAAAAGAGGAATCCATGCCCAAGCAACTTTACAGTGAGAGTCCATTAATGCCTCCTAAACCCTCTGTAATATGCAAGGGTTACGCTTTTTTTTTGTCAACCCTGAACACAAAGAGCAAATATCTCCTTTCAGGAAGAGTGACCTTTACAGTGCACCAGGAGAATGAAAGAAGGAGGCAGAATAGAGGCAGAGCCCTGTGACAGGGGAGCCACACAAAGCGTGCACTGACTCTCAAGGCTGGGGCTGGGCTGGGGCTGGGAGGGTTCTTGTCTCCACGGAGAGCAGAGCTCTTCAGAACAGGGGCACTGCCTTGAAAACAGAGCTGCACCCACACCAGTGACAGCACAAGAGCTGCCTGGGTACTTTCAATAAACCCATTATTCCTTGGAAAAGTCCATTTCTTGGAAATCAGAGCTGTTTGCAGGAAAGAATCAGTTTTAATAAATCCCTTTCTTTTTTTTTTTTTTAAAAAGAGAACTGACATAATTTTAAAGTTTTCTCTTATTTTTTCCCCAGATTGAAACAAGTTTTCTTAGAGCATTCCAAATAATTCGAACTAAGCTAAAATGCCAAAATGGCCAAAAAGGACAAAAGAAAACTCCACAAAAATGTTTCTACTGCCCTAACCAGAATGTAGCTTTGCAAAAACTCAAGATTTTCAAGTTTCTGTCTGGATATTTTCCCTGGGACACGCAGACCTGTTTCATGCAGCTCCATGTCATGCTGTTTCTTGTAGTAATTTTGTAGGACATGAACACTGATATTAAGGGTAAAGTAACTCTGTTTTGCCCCTTCCTCTGATTTCCTTTTCCCTCTTCGATGTTCACCTCCTGCTAGACCATTTTCCCTGATACCATTCTCGGGTTGAATGCAACCTGATTCACATCTCATGCCAATTACTGTGACATTGTCAGAACTAAACCAGTTTACACCACCTGAGCAATATGATTATTTAGCAGTGGTATCAGTCCTCTGCCTCCTCCATCAAGATTTCTGCCACAGGTGAAAGTTTTGAAGGAAAGCTGACTCCTTTCCTCCTTCTCAGAAAAAATAGAATAAGCAACTTCATTAACGCCTGTTTTAGTTAAAAATCAGAAAAAAGAAAAAAAATATTAAATCATAGCTGGAATTTGTAGATTTCCTTTATTTTATTCACAATTCTAAAGAAGTGAACCCATATTCCTTCTGGACCACATTCTCCCACCCCACCATAACATCACTTCTCAGGGGCAAAACCACTTTATCAGTTTCCCACCCTGGCTGTTCTTCCCTGCATTGCAGCTCCATTTCCTACTCTAGACCTGCAGAGGGAACTGCCCTGAGGGCTGGGCTGACACTGGACCACACTGAAAAGAAATCTTTATAAACTGATTCACTTGAGTCCCTCCACAGAACTGCAATGAGACATCTGCAGGAGGAGCAGTGTGGAAAAAGGGAACAACTGGCTGGAGAAGGGTGGGATACTCTTAATCTGCCTTTGCTGCCAGGGAAATTGTAATGTAGAGCCATCCTCTCCTTGTCTTTCTTCTTTCTTGTTCACCTCTGGGCAAGGACCATGCTTATAAAAACACAAATAATTGGCATATGTTAGAAACACATCCAACAAAAATGACAATTAGGGGGAATGAGAGGGCGGATTAGAATTTTCTGCCTAGATCTGCGCTCATTCCAGATTCAGCAGCGGGCTCAGGGATCTGGCTTTGGTTTTGTTTGTGCATTTGTTTGTTCACCTTTTTTTATGTGTTTTGTTTCATTTCACCTAATAAATACAGACACAGATATGAATGATGTGAATCTACACAAATTTCAGGATATAACTTTGGCCATTTGATCCAGAACCCATTCTGAACTCAAACCCAAGTAAAAGGATTTTTTTCCCTTGTAATAACTATGTTAAAAACGTAAAAAAAGCCCCCAAACTCACATTCATAGTGCTGCTCTTCTACCTTTTTAAAATACAGGGCTGCAAATTCATCTGATTTGAGGCCTAATGTGTGACAAGATTCGCACACAGTGATAATATCTTCTATTAAAGCAACGGATATTGTCAGAAAGAACTTCAGCACTCCTCATTTTCTTCGAGATTCTCACCAGTCTATGCAACATCTTTGGCATATACACAAACCCTGGGTCTCTCAATCCCCAGTGGGTCCTGCAGGCACAAATCCATTATCACAATATCCCAAACCAGGGAAAAAATTGTCAGGAGTAGCAGGAAAGGAGGTTTTTTATTTGTCTTTCTGTTATGGACTTCAAATTGAATCTGTCAGACAATATCCAGATTATCTACTCAGCATGAAAACAAAGAATGATTTTTTTTCTTTTTTGATGAAAGCTGAGGTGTGTACTAATGTCTTGAGGGCTGAGAGTGTTTCAAACATCTATTACCATAAATTAGCCCTAAAATATTGGAAGCTGGCAGCCCTGCAATTCTCTGATTTCCCTTCCCCAGTCTGCAGAACAAACACAGATGTGGACACTTTGTGCTCCCCCCTGGCCTGTGTCGGTTTGTGCCAGTGGATGTCTTGATGTGATATCTTGAGAGGAGGCTTTGCTTGTTTGTTTGCACATTGATCTACGCATGAGTGAGAAATAACTCAAACACAACCTTCTTATCAAGTGAAAATATCAAAGTCTGATTTTCTGATACAGATATTCCGAGTGGGAGCTTTGGCAGTGTGGGGCATGGTGGACAGTGAGGAAGATGTGTCCAATCCTGAAGCTTAAGCCCTTCAGTGGAAGGCATCCACCTTTTCTTGGGGATTTCAGCCACACACTCTTCCCCTATCCCAGGGTGCTCCAAGCCCCGTCCAACCTGGCCTTGGACACTTCCAGGGATCCAGGGGCAGCCACAGCTTCTCTGGGCACCCTGTGCCAGGGCCTCCCCACCCTCACAGGGAAGGGTTTACAATTTAAATGCAAATTGGGAGGTGTGGCAGCACTTTACATCCACATTATACTCACTTTTTCCTGGTGTAAAAGCCTTCTGAGAGGAGAGGGCAGGCGCCAGCCATTGTGCCTAATGGTCCTGAGTGTTTGTGTGCCAGCAGCCAGCCTGGATAATCCTCCACACCACTGGGAACCATGCATGAAAGATACATTGCCATCCTCTCCTCTGTGTGGGCACTCTCAGAGATCTCCAGTCGCTGTCACCCACCAGGATGTATTATATCTGTACTCACTAATTTCACAGCCTGTAAATTACAGGCATACATTGCGTATTTTCATCACATTAGAGAAGGTTAATTTAAGCAGACAATCAACAAAAATACAGAAAACTAGTTTGGAAAGAGGATTTTGCTGTGCCTCTGACAGACAATGAATTCACAACCCCAACATCTGCCACCACTAGAGAGAAAATGCTGGAGGAAAAAAAAAAGGAAAAAAAAGAAAGGAACTCATTGCTGTTTCCTCTGATGAGTGGTGAATTTCCAATTAGCATTTTAATTACTCAAGCCAGACTTTCATCTTGTTTGATGATCACAAGAAATTCCATAAGCAACAAGTCATCTTGGTTTGTCAACATGTGCTGGGGTAATGCAGAACACACTTACAGGGGTTGGCCTGTGTGACTGTTTCTCTTCTGAAAAAACCCTACAGTATTAATTGTTATCAAGTATTTATTTATAGTTTTACATCGTTTTAATATAGTCTATATAGTTTTACACTTTTGTACCTCCCAAGAAAAACCTGTAAGACTGTTGTACCTGTGGTCTTTGGTATAAATGGTATAGATTTATTTTCTGGCAGATCCTACAGCAAATCCATCAGTAGGACCCTAAACATCTGAACCTGTATCACTTGCTTGAGCAAATCCTTTAGCAAATCCATCCCGTATCATTTCAGACACCTTTGTGTGTCCTTCACCTGAGTTAATCCTACAGCAAACCTGTCCCTGCGGACTGATGGATGGGCTCCTCCCTGCAGAAGGTCTGGTG
Source organism: Falcunculus frontatus (assembly GCA_013398115.1). Lineage (NCBI taxonomy): Eukaryota > Metazoa > Chordata > Aves > Passeriformes > Falcunculus > Falcunculus frontatus. The sequence goes on from VZRV01009802.1 coordinate 29,199, forward strand.
GTGATAACTCCACCACCTTTCTGTTTGTATAACCAGAATACCCAAAAAGAGCAAGGCATTTTTCTAAAGTTCCTGTCCAGTGTTAGGAAATTCTGTGTCCTCTGGGGAAGAAGAATGAGCAGGGATGAGGTTATCCTTGCAGATGAAGGGTGCAACTTTGACTATCCTGAACTTTGCACTCTGTTTCTGCACCACAGTAACACCAGTGGGTTTGGCACGGGATTCCTGCCACAAGCTGGGTTTTCCAGCAGCTCAAAGATGTCATTGCTGACAGAGATGATGACACAGACTGCTCCTGTAATTCCAGGCACTGGCTTGGACACCTCGTGCTTTGCCTTGAGGGGAAAAGCCAGCAGGTGGAAAGATGTGCTCAGCTTTGAGCCCACAGCTCGGTGCCGAAGATCCACAAATGTATCAATGAACTGACATAAACAAAGATCAATAAAATTTTACAAGTACTCAGAAAGGTCTTAGTCTTAGCTTTAAGACTTAAAATGGTTGATCTGGGGATTTGGATTATTCCAATCCCTTGATTTGAACAGATCTGGAATTGATCAAGATGAGGATGGGCCCTTTGGGCCCTTGTAAACCGTTGTTCTTCATTTTTATTGTCTGCCCACTTCATTCATTTTTTTCTCCCATTTTAGTTTGCTGATTTTGGGGTTTTTCCTGTGGAAACTTCCTTTTCCCTCCATTTTTATGTGATTTCTCATCCTCTCTGGATGTCCATCACAGCAGCCTTCTGTGGTGTAAAGCTACCTGCACATCATGGGTGTATATCCATCATCTATGAAAATACCACCTTCTCTCCCTAGCAGGACCAAATCTGTTTGCTTGAGAAAAAAATTACACATGGGGGCGATTATTTATTCAAAGCAAAGAAAACCAAAACAACCAAACCAACAGTGCCCATTTCATTAAGTGGACAAATGAGAGGTTTCTAAGTTCTTGGCAGTCTGATCGATAAAGGTACCTTGTCAGAAGGTCCCTCCAGATTGAGTTGCAAACAAAAGAGAGGAAAAGCTTGGGAAAAAAAGAACTGTGGTGACAGAATGAGCAGATCTGACTTGGAGCTCTGGTTTCCGTGGTGCAGCTATCCAAGGTGCTGCCAAGGGTGTGCCCAGACACCAACACTGGATGGACACTGGGCCTCTTTCCTTTTCTTTATCAAAGTGGTCTTGTCAAGTCAATCCTTCACTGCAGCTTAATTCTTCTTGCTTCCCACATCCTACTCCTGCATTTCCATCCTTTCATCCTCAGTGAGGTCAACCAGACTCACTCCCTTCTTGCAGTATATTATTTATGCATTTATGTTGTTTTTCCCTCAAAGGTCCAAAGGTGGACATGGCTCTGTCACTTAGAGAAGCTAAGAGCTTCTGGAGCAGAGCCATGTAAATCCCACAGGGAAACACATCATGCCCAGTGAAATGAGGAAAAAAAAATACAGAAATTATCTCTACTTCCCCTTTCCCCTTTCTGCCCCTGAAGCCTCACATCCTCTACATTCCGTTTTTCCCTTTCCTCCTTGCAATTCCAGCCCTTGCCCCATCCCTCTAACACCCACAATGGTCTGGTAGAATTTCACCAATGCAGGCAAGTGGAACACTTCACTTCCAATCCCTGAACGAGGCCAGGGCACAGAGGAGTTTATTATATCATAAATTAGAACATGAAAAGCTGATACATTTTATACATTTGTCAGAGAGGGAGAGAGAGAGGAGGAAACACCTTTGCTGCCAGGTTCCTCATAGCAAATCTGTCATGCTGGAGAGAGGCTGCTGGAATGGAAGTATTTACACACAGACAGAGAGAGCCCTGGTGCAGAATAGCAAAGCTCCTGCTGGATGCTCCAGGGCTATGGCAGGAGCCAGGATAGAGTTCTCAAGCCAAATCACACACAGGCCACCACAAGCATCTCAGCTCTTCTTGTGAGGGGATAAAATGATGCCTAGCAGAGTCATGGGGAAGCGGTCTGTGGCTGCTGGGGGGTTTGGGTGGCTGAGGAATCAAGGGGTGCTGCTGGTGTTTGTATTGTGGGTCTGGATTTACCTGGTGCTGCTTTACAGAAGAAAGGGGGGGAAAGAACCTCCAGAGATGGGAATGGAGCTGGGGAAGGGTCTGGAGCACCAGGAGCAGCTGAGGGAGCTGGGAAAGGGGCTCAGCCTGGAGAAAAGGAGGCTCAGGGGGGACCTTGTGGCTCTGCACAACTCCCTGACAGGAGGGGGCAGCCGGGGGGGGTCGGGCTCTGCTCCCAGGGAACAGGGACAGGAGGAGAGGGAACGGCCTCAGGCTGGGCCAGGGGAGGCTCAGGCTGGACATCAGGAAGCATTTCTTCACTGAAAGCACTGTCAGGCATTGGAACAGGTTGCCCAGGAAGGTGATGGGATCACCATCCCTGGAAGAGTTTAAAAGGCGTGTGGATGTGGCGCTTTGGGATATGGTGATGGTAACAGTTAGACTCAATGATCTTGCAGGTCTTTTCCAACCTTAATGATTCTATGATTCTAAGCCAGATCCCAGATAGACTAATACAGAGGAATTTTCTGGGAAGTCTGTTCTACCTGCTGGGCACACATCTCCATGGCTTTCTTGCTCTGTGCTCATTTCAGTTGGATTGTCCCATTTTAGTTGAGCTTTTGCCCAGTCCCACTGCACCTCCAGTCCCTATGACATTGCATTTCTGCTGCCTAGCAGATCCAGTGATGATGAGCTTCATATCTCTCCTTCCAGAATCCAAAACCCAAGGCAGGAAGGCATTTCCCAGACAGACAAAGAACAGCAAAAAGCAATAATAACTAAAACTTAGAGACTCCTGCACAGATGAGAAAGTAGAAGGAGCTCATACTGGCAGGAGCATGGTGTCTGAGGCTGGCATTCCCCACAGCCAGGTCCTTTATCCACAAGGATGAAGCGTGGGAGATGGCAGTGGTGGTGCCTGCAAGAGTTTAGCTGAAATTACCCACAAAAGATGTTTTTCCAGGCTGAACTGTCCCTCAGGCAGCTGCTGAACTGGTGAAGGAAAGGCAATAGTTGTTGCTTTGGTTGTTTGAGCCTTTACCACCCCCAGCTCAGGACACAGCTGGAGTCACAGCTGGAGTCACATCTGGAGGCACAGCTGGAGGCACAGCTGGAGGCAGACTGTGAGACTGTTGCTTTTAAGAGCATTTATCTTTGTGGGGGGAAAGGTGCACTCAGACACAGCACTGATAGAAGGAATGGTAGAGGAACAGCCAAGGAAACCCATCTCGTCTGCCATCGTGTCCAGACATCAGCTAAGAGCAGCACGGCAAGAGGGAAAGTGTACAGCAATTCTTCCTCTGAATGCTCTTCCAACCCCTGGAAAACTACATGGCAGTGGCTCCCTGAGTTGTTGCCACCTGTGGTCCTTCCTGGGTCCAGTTTCCTTGGCTCCTACCATGGCTATGAGTGTCACTACATGCACAATTCTCAGATCTGTGCTGCTGCCTCCCAGGTCTCTTTGCCCAAAGCAGTCCCCTTTTCACAGAAGAATTTTGCTCTCTCCACCCTTCAAACTCCCTCCTTTGCTCCTCTTCCCCAGCCCCTTTGCTCCATGTGGGAGAATGACCATTGGTAGTCCTGAAATACAGGGCAGACACCAAAACACAGAGCTCAGAAGAGCAGGTGGAGCTGGGTTCCACCGTGGCTCAGATCCATCTCTCTCCAGAGCTTTGCTTGGCTCCCAGTGTTCTGTCCTGTCCTCCTCACCAGGGTAGCTTTTCAGGCACTCACAGAAGCTGCCAGACAAAACACTCCAGATTAATCCCACTCTCTTCCTCTCTCTTTTTAGAAACTTTTAATTAGTCCCCAACTCAGCACCATTATTAGTATTTGTTATTAAGTATTAAAACCACTCACCCCCAGCTCCTTCTCCCTCTGCTTCCCTCTTCCAGACCTTTGTTTTAATTGTTATATTTTTTCATCAGTGATCAGCCAAGCTTCCCTAATGATCTAGGCTCATTTAAAGGGTTTATAACTCCGGCACAAAACTCCAATAAAAAAGCGGCAGCCTTGCTGGGAACCTCCTGGGGCTACTCAGCAGCCAGGAACACAAACTCATTTAACACTTGCCTCTTCTCCCCTTTTCTTAGTCACCATCACCTATTCTGTCAAAATATCTTCCTCTGCACACACAGAAACCCTTCATTTTTCCTTTTCCACATCTTTCCCTCTCAATTGTTTTTCCCTATGGATCGAGACAGGAGAACTGGAAAAAACCTTGATGAGGCACTTGGTGGAGTTAACAGCAAATAGACCAAACCCACTGTTCCTCCCAGCCTTTTCCCTGCCGATGCTGCATTCCTATCCCCTCTCAAGAGGAAAAACATAAAGAGTTGTAGTGAGGCCGAGGAAAGAAATGATCTGGCTGTATTTCTCCTGAAGTATATTTAGCAGTTGCAAGTTACCCCTCTAGAGAGCTTAAAAGCCTCTTTTACAAATCTGCAAGTTGGCACTGCCTTTCCCTCCTTGCTCTTCTCCCTTTCCAAGAGGTGTAGATGTATGTACCATAGACAAAGAGTTGCTTGGCAAACTCTCAGAGTCTTGGCCCAGCTTCCCATCGAGTACAGATGTTGCTTCCAAACCTGTCTTTAGCCTCATGCACAGCCAGCAGGAAATTCGTGGGGATCTAAGCAGGAGGAGGAGTGCAAGCTGTTCTCCGGGAACAGACTATGACCTAGACTCAGGTAGGCTCTAATGTGACCTACTGGGCTTCTTGCCCATGGCCTTGGGCACTGGGCAATCAGCCAGGGTGAGGGGCAAGCCAGGAGAACACATCTTTCCTACAGTGACTTTCTTGTACCAAGCTTTTTGAGGGAAACCTCACAAGTTATTCCATCTCTCTTTACACACAAAACCCTTCTGAAATGAGGAGGAAAGAAGGGAGTGAGAGTGGTAAAAAGGAAATGAGTAGAGCAAGGCACGTGGTGGGTTTATGTCACCTGCCTTTAGCCATCTGCCATGGGGGTTCTTCCATCTGAGCTGTCACTCTGGGCCTCTCACTGGAAATGCCATAGGGAAAATAAACACTTGCAACACCCTGGTTACCCTGCCCTTGTAAACCAGTGGAATGTTGACCATTTTGCATTGAAAAATCTCCAGTTCTTCCAGCTGATGTACTTCCCAAAACCATCCGTTTCAAAGTTATGGAGCAAATGCCGTTTAAATGGTCTTGCTTTGAAGTCACTATTGCTCCCAGGAATGTGCCTGACAATATCACAGCCGCAATGACCATGGAAGTCACAATTGTATTGATACACCTGACAAGCAGCCTTTTGTTCTCCCTTGAAAGGAGCTCAGCTGAAAGGCCCAGCAATGCGTTCAGTCATCTTCAAAAAGCCAGAATTGTTTGGTGGGAATAAACAGTTGGAGCTCCTTCAGTCGGTCATTTGAAAAGTTCCCAAGGAACTTCAGCCCTATCCTCCTTTGTGTGCCTGCTGGGCTCCTCTGGGAGATGATTTCTGGAGCTGGTTGAGCTGCTTTGACACATATTTATCATCAGCAGTTTGAGTTTTGGGGAGAGAGAGAATTAGCAAAAGGAAACAAATCAACCCATTGAAATATTTCATGAAAGGTGGGAAAAAATGTAAGGTTTTGGAGTATTCAATAGTATTGGGTTTTCAACTTGGGCTGAAAGTACAGCACACTAAGTAGGGTCTGTGGAGAATGCCTGCAATTAGAGACCGGCTTGGTGATACAGAGCTGTCTTCTCCTTGTTTCCAGCTGCTACATTTAATTAAAAGAAAGCTAAACAATCCATTACATTAAATTACTTTCTGCACATTGCTTTCCCACATAGACGACTGAAATGGTTGCCACAGGGATGTTATCTGACCGCAGGCTGGAAAGGAGATAAACCATTCTCAAAATTATTCTATTCTTCCTTGAAATATCACCCCAACAACCTGATCAGGAGTCATTCCTGACTGCGTGAGGGCCTACGAAACTGGTGGGGATTCACCAGGAATGTGAGGGGCATTAATGGACTATAATCCCAGCCTCATCTTGTTTATTCCTGCATCATGTCACCAGATGATGGGGATGCCAAATCAGTATAATGTTGTGGAAAACAAAAGGGCTTCTTTCATGTTTCCTCTGTCTACTCTCTGTCACCTTCACCACAGAACGTGCAGTAAATAAAATCATACCATGAGTTAGTCTCTACCTCAGTTGTTTCTTCAGAGTTTCTAATCAGTACCAAACAATCCGTATACCTTGTTTCACCTTCTGACTTAAATAGTCCTTTGATATTAGAAGTCACGTATGCCAGGGATATCTTGAAATATCTCATGGAAACAGAATTTGTAGGAAAACTCCTTGTCCCTGTGGGCATTTTGTTTTCCTTTCAATTCTTGTTCAAAGAAGTATAAAAAAGGTTTGGAATTTTTCTCAGTAACCTGTTAGGCCACAGAGCAGACTTTGCCTCCTGGAGAGGAATTCCCTAGGAACACAGTCCGAGTCCAGACTGCAGCAGGGAAGGAGACGCTGGTTAAAGCCTTGCTCTGACAGCCCCTGTGTGCTGCCACCAAGCCCCTGCCTCGCCACTCTGGCATTTTGAAAACATTCAGGTCTTACAGCAGCTCCCAAAGCACGGCCAGCTTGAGGCAAAACCAACCTGGATTGGCTTCAGGATGAGAACTGAACAAAAACAACATCCTGCCTTGACTCTGCTGCCTCTGTTACAGCTCTGCCCTTATTTGCTGCACTCCACACCACTTTTCCTCTGAGATAATTGTTGCCAAGTGGCTATTTTGAACATGGTTGAGTGCAGATTGTTGAAGGAGAAACAGGCTTCTGCTTCTGTCTTGCTGACTATTTTTGCTTTATTCCCCATCTCAGACAAAAACATTCTGAGAGTATCTGTTTACTGTTTGTGCATAATGCATTATGGTAGGAAATGATCTCTTCCTCCCTCATTTTACAGCATTTGCACCTCATCCTGGGGTGACCTTCCAGCAGCAGCATGGACCTTTATGACCACCAAGCTCCAGCACTATCACTTTCTTCCTGAGCCAGCCTTCCAGAAGGGGAATGGCATTGGCTTTGGGTTTGGGCACACAGCGGGAAATGAATTCACTGGCTGGACCCAGAGTGACAGCCTCACTCTGTCTCATGTTTGCTCTATTTGAAACCTATAAACTGCTGGACTGGATTTTCAGTTATCAACATCCTCTTAACCCAAGCAGCATTACCTGAGTCCTCCAGCAGTCTCATCCAGACAAGCATCGTACTCAAATACCTTGGGAATTATCCCATCCTCTCTCTGAATCTGAGGTCACGGGGCATACAAGACAGGAATCACAGATTCCGGTGATGGCCAGGAGAGAGGAGGCTTTATGAGAGGAGGAAGAAGGAAGCTCAGTCTGTGTCCACTTAATCATGGTCATAGTAAATACCAAGCTTTTGAAAACAAGAAAAAATATTGCCAATTAATCACGCACTGGGAAGCATCCTGCTTCCCTCTGCTTGTGCCTTCATACAAGGAAGTTATTCCTGTAGCTTTATGGAATGAAGAAAACCTCATCTCACACTGGGGGACTTCTCCTTCACAAAAGACCCAGAAGCCAAACCAAAAGGCAGTAGGTCAAACACATTAACGACTAATTTGTATTGTATTTATTGTATTTTCTCTCTGACGGTTTCTAATTCTCCCCTAGCAACATAAGCTATTCACCCTCAAAGCTTTCAGCCTCTTCGGAAATTTCAATGGTCATCTCACTGGGCTGCATTTGTATCTGTAGGTCCCCATCAGCTCTGGGCAAAGATGGAGTGAAAAGAATGATGTTTTTCAAGCCCTGCAGTCAGGTCCTCAATGTTCCTAGCATCTGACTCCTGCCTGCAGAGGTGTGAATCAAAGTCTGGTTTCCCATGTGGTCATGCCAGATGGTTGGCTCAAAACCCATCATTTCTTTACAGCAAAACTCTCTAGACATAGACAGTAACCATAAGATATATTGGAAACTCAAATCTCATATAATTTAGACTGCTGACATCCATGTAAAAGATCCTTCACCCTACTCCTTTTGTCAGCTCTTCAAGAAGGGTTTCTCTGCTGAAAACGTCCTGAAGCATTTCGAGGCAGTGACAAAAATACATTCTTACAGTCAGCCTGCATCTTCTTATTCTGAAAGATCTTGTTGTTCTTTCTGAACTTTGATTGTCAAATTACATTCAAGGATCATTTCACATGCCCCCAAAGGCAGCACTGCTCCCAAGGAATGCTTGGAAGCAGCTATGCAGGACAGCAGATCACATTCCAATATTATTACATTGTCTGTGGCCCATTGCAGTGGGTTCTGGAGTTTGTTGGGGGTGGACACCTCCAACCACATCACACTGTGCCTTCTACAAAAGAATTAGGAATGCTGAGTAAGTCCCTGCCCTGGTGAAATTGTGGCGGGAGCACTGGAGAGAACATTATTCAGTAAAGCAAATAAAAATTTTGGAAGGAGACTGTGTTGAAAACAATCATATGCTTGGGAAATCTGGCTCTGTGTGTTTAGTGACCACAAGAGGTCAGGGCATCAGTTTTCCATTGCATCTTAAAAGCAACATCTCAAAAAGCCTGGAGCTAGGATACTATTTTAGCTGAGGCTGTTCAGCTCAGAAATTCCATCTTTAAACATTCCTTAACAGGGGTTACGACAGAAGCAACAGCCCTTCTTTTCTTTGCACTTGAGTCTATCAGGATAATAGTCGGGTTTGTCTTTCTTTATGTTCCAGGTCTTGCTCCACAGTTTGAGGGTGTACAGAAATATTATATTTTATACTAAAAGCCACAATCAACACCTCCATTTCCTTGGCACAACCAGACTTCCTTCATTAGGAATAAACCATGCTAGTGGCAAAGCTGTCCCAGGTGTGACCTCAGGTGTGTAGAGTTTCCTCCTGCAGAAGCTTTTATGCATCACAAGCCTCCCTTTTCTCCCTTCCAAATCCACTTCTCCAGCATGAGTAAAGGTCAGGCTATGAGATAGCAAATGCATTACATATTTCAACTCCAAATTAAGTCTATTTCTGCAAATGCATTTCTCCATCTATGAGAGGTCTATGTCAGGGAGACAGAGAAAAAAGGAGTTGTATAAAATAGTTACATTTTCTTTCTATCTATCTATCTATAAACTATAGGAACTGTGTACACACTTGCCCTCTGAGAACCCCTTTCTGTGGCACCTCTTTTTACTAATGTAGTTTTTCTAGACAGTGTTCTGCCCAGGCACTAACTGGGCTTGACCCAGTTTGGTGTGTCAGACGGGATTGCTGCCTGGGATATTAGATGATGAATTTTTCATATTCAGCCTTGTTTCACTGCAAAGTCCAGCCTCAGTCCCCCCTCTGTCTGCAGCACGTCCCCTTTAGCAGGTCCTGCTCTGTGAAATTGCATTTCTTTGTTTACTCGGCATGGTGCCAAGAAATGCCTTTCTTCCCCCTCTTTTTTTCTTTTCTTTATTTTTGAAGTGAAAGTTATTAAGGTACTTCTGGCCTAATACCTCTAAATGCCGAGTTCGTGAGAGGGAATTTTAACTTGGTTAATCTGACACAAATGAAAAACTATTCAAGGCTTGAGATGAGTGGAAAGTTTAGTGCCATGGTTTTTCAGGAGAAAAAGAAGGTTCTCAGCAAAATTCATTTGAACACTTGATGTTATTTATTTCCTTTAAAGTGTTGGGCATGATTTAAAGACACAGGAAAAACTGAACTAATGGTTCTGCTCGGTGCTGGGGGGCACATAGGGCAGAGAGAAGGGCAGAGGGGATGGAGAGTTTTCTCCTTATTGATGTGGGACAGTGGGTAACTGCTCCCACTGGGAGCTGGATCCTGCAGGCTTGCTCAGGGCTGAAATGGAAATGTCACTCTCTTAAAAGTTAAATTTCAGCTGCCATCATTTCTGTGACTATTATCAGCAGAGGAAATGGGAAAGAGAGGCTCACTGTGATACAGAGATCTCATATGTCTGAGATCATTCCTTGTTCAAAGCCATTACATCTGAATTAAAGACATCTTGGGATGCTCCTCATCCAAAAGCTTTTCCATTTTTTATTTGTGTGCCTGGAAACAAAAAGAAACAGAATCTGCCAGAGTTAAGCTATGCCAGTGCTCAGAGGGGTGGTCCCAGGACATTATTCAGCCAGTGGATAAACTCCCATGTCCAGGGAGACAACTCTTCAGGAGATTTGAGGACCATTTTCAGAACTATGCTGTGTACTGGTGGAGTCCCATCATCTTTTCCTCCTTGAAGGAGTGAGTGGGGGGTGTGTTTGTGTTGCTTTCACTTCCGAGCAGTAGCTGGGATAAATAGGCTGAAGCTTCCCTCTACTTTTTGCTCCAATAGCCATGTATCAGGTTTTCCACAGCTGATCTGAAACCCATGATTCATAATCAGTTTCATTTGCAAAATGTTCTTCTAATTGATCAGATGGAGACCAATTTCAGTGTGGGAAACTGAACCCTGAGAAAATTAATTACCCGCCAGGCTAAACCCATTTCCTTTGGCCCAAGTACAGCTTATTGTATGTTACTGAGAGATGAGTGGCTGTCGAGAGAAAGGCAATGCTATAATTCTTTCTAGGACACGCTACATTGGAAGCAGATAAAGTGCTGCTGGCTGAGGGCAGTGGCTATGCAGAGTGGGGTGGTGGCACAGGGAAAGGGGAAAAGGGACAGTAAATACATGGCAAAAGACTCAGAGGGAGCAGAGATAAGAGAAAGGAGAAAATACACCAATTTTGAAATCCCAGATTCTCCCAGGGATTAGTCGCTACAGAGTTTGCCTTTGGGGACAAGGGGTTTTAACATTTCCTGTGCCTACTTGGTGTTCATTTTACACCTGTGAGATATGGAGGGATGTCACAGACCCTGGGTAAAAGACACGGGCAGAGAGAGATTTTTTTTTTTTTTTGCTGTGGTGCTCCGGTAATGAGGAGAGCGAATTTAGCAAGGCTCCACAGCCTCGGGGCAGGAAGGCTTAGAATAAATACTGTAACTGAGCAGAAAGCACCAGGGAGTAAAAGTAGGCTCTCTTTCCTCCTTTAGGCTGAAGAGATGTGGAAGATCCAGGAACTCACAGGTGGCTGCAGAGGAATGTGAATGAGGGTGTTGCACACTGGTGGGACCCATCTCTGCTCCCAGCATGGGACTTGCTGCTCTCACAGCTGACTGCCATCCCCTTCTCCATTTCCCCTTCTCTTCCAAGGTCTCCTGGCATTAGGATACCAAACTCAAAGCCCTCCAAGAACAGGAGGCATTACAGATTTTTTAATTAAAGCCAATTGGGTAATGAAAGTAGCAGGAGTATGTTCCCACTCTATGAATGGATAAATTAAAGCTCTCAGCAAAGACGGCAGACATGGAGTCTGTGAGGGGAGCAGATTTTAGATGGAAATCCTAATGGTTGCCATCTGTAAGCTAATGACATCCTGCCCACACAATTCTGCCAGCTTCCAGGGTAGCAAAATAACCACAGAGGGAACATGGATCTCCTTCTTTTTAGACTGGAGCTTCAACAGTGAAAAACATTAGTGTTACAGGATACTCAGGCTGCAATCCCCTGACAGTAAGAGCCAGCTAGTCTCCAGCTGCTCTAGGTTAATAGAAATACTTCCTTGGCTAGACCCCAGCACAAAACAAAATAGGATTTACAGCCAGAGAAAAGCTAATCAAAGAAAAAGGACAAAGGTTTATCAGCAGCCAGGACTTTTCAGAAGCAAAGAACTTAGTGATGTCTGGGTCAACAATGTTCTCGTGCTTCAGAGAGCCCTCGATGCAGATTGCTTGGGGAATACCTTGCCTTGATGGAAAGTTTTAACCCTCTGACTTTTGAAAGGACAGGGTCTAGGTGTATTTATTGGAAAACCTCAAATTCAAATAAAATAATCTCTGTGTTGCTGCCAGCCTTTTATCAGCTTCTGTGTGGAGGTACTCAGGAGCTCTGTGTAAATGCGATGTACTTAAGAAACAAAGGTTGAGTGGAATGACCTCTTCAAATGCATCTTTAAAGCCCTAGGGTTCAAGGATCACAAAGCTGGGTTAAGGCTCCTACTCTGTTTTCCTTCTCTATCCACCTTTTTCTTGCTCCAAGAAAGAGGATGGCGTAACTGAGAGTCACGTTCAGTGAGATTCTCAGGCGAAAATACAATTCTACAGTAATTCCTAAGGGTACATTGTGGAATTTTCTTTTTAAGACAGGATGTTCATTCTTACATACCCTGCATCAGAGACCTCTGTTCCCAAAATCTGGAGTGCTCCAGGGCTCCATCTCCCTAACAGGTCATCTGAGAGGAAGAAATACCCGTCTATGGAAGAGGGAGAGAAACCTGGAAGCAGGGAAGAGGTGCAGGAATCAACACGTAACAGAGAAAATTGAAAAAAGTGCCCACTGAATCAATGATATTGAGATAATTGCTATTTTATTTAGGACCTCTTATTTTGGCAGTGACACAGACGAGGTGTAATACAGCTGGAAATTAAAAAGGATGGAAGTTAATCCATTGAGGTTTATGGCTACTATAAGTTTCTGATGTATCCTGATAGTCTGCTAAGTAAAGACCTCACTACCTGCCTCTTAAACCAGAGTTCACAGCTCCTCCAATCTCTTGCAGCACGAATACTTTTATTAACCCTCTTAGTGTGTTTGAGTTGACCCTTCTGGGGGAAATGTCGGAGCTCCCTGAAGGGAAACATCAGTTTTGAAGGGGCATATTCCACTTACATCATGACTGTGAGGCAATATTTTTACAGGCAACTATGCAAGTACAAAACCACTCAAAAAAAATGTTGGTGAGTTAAGTCAGTTTAGCATTTCCCCACCATCAGCTGAGCTACTATAACAGAGCTTGTATCCCTTAGCTCTTGGATAAACTGCAAAACCATATTGCTTAGCTCCAGCTTATTTTCATGCTTCTCTGCCCCTCCACTCTTTTACTTTTCAATAGAAAAAGAAAAATAAGAAAAAAATTAAAAGACAAAAGCCATTTTCTAAATACTCATTAATTTTAACAACCAGAAAAGATTGGTAAAAGATCAACACGCACGTATTGAACAGAAATTCAGGAGAGCAGTGAGAGGTGGACAGTGACTCTCCTGGAGAATGGTGCTGGTCCAAGTGCAGCTCACCTGGCCATTCATTCAATGCCCACTGGGGACGAAAGGAGATGAGATATTACTCCATTATAGTCTCAAATGTATAATTCATACAATGCCAGTGAAATAAGGATAAATGACTGAATTGTTCACAAAGGCCATTCTTCACACTTTAACCCATTTAAAAAAATCTTTTATTCCTCTCTTCTAAACTTTCTATTAATGACCCCCCCTCCTTGCCTTTGCTTCCCTTGCAGCCACTTGGCAGAGATGCTCTAAAGAGGCAGAAAAAGAGTTGTTGGAGAAGACATAGACAAGTTGTGGATATTGGGAACTTTTATTCAGTGAGGGTGGGGAGGCCCTGGCACAGGTTGCCCAGAGAAGCTGTGGCTGCCCCATCCCTAGAAGTGTCCAAAGCCAGGTTCAAGTAACCTGGGATAGTGGAAGGTGTTCCTGCCCATGGCAGGGGGTGGAAGGAGATGATCTTTAAAGTCCCTTCCAAAATGTGCTGTGATTCTAAATCTCCCTCCCTCTTTGTCTCCATGGACACCCCATTATATACCTGAATATGGATGTGTATATGAACCAGCTCACTTTACACACATCCCTCTGCCATCTGATCTGGGTTAGACAACCTCTGGCCATGGTCTTCTCAAGGGATGTGTCTGCCTTTCGGTTTCCTCCCCTGTTCCATGGACAAGGAAGGGTAACAGCATATTCCAATTATTGGTTTGTTTGGTCAGTTGTTTGCCTTCTGTGAGATGACAGCAGCATGTGACAAACACAAGGTTCTTGCACATGGCACTGCAAGAGTTTTGAGTCCACAAAAACAAACCGCAGAACTATGACTTCTTGGGCTGGATGGAAAAGCTTCCCTGCTGCTGGTAGCTCATCTGCTGCTCGCTCACCTGGCCCTGCCTGGTGTTGTTTATCCCTGGGAAAGGAGAGCTGCAGATGAGAAACTGCTGGAAATAGAAGCTGGTAAAGGAATTGCACCTCGAAGAGCCCCAGCTCTGTTGTGAGATGGATTGGGAGTGGTGGAAGTATCAGTCATCCCCTGCTTGGAGCTGCTGTGCAGAGCTAATCAAAACCTGGGGAAAAACTTGTAAAGATCGTAGCACACGGATGGACGGGCAGACAGTGAGGTAGATCATAAGCAAAAATAACAGTTTAAAATTGCATTTCTGATTGTGACCTGGTTTTCCCAAGTCCTGAGTGCTCGGTCCAGTGGCACATGCTGTGGGAGCAGCCCTCTGGGGACTTAGTCCAGAGGCAGTGTCCACACTTGCAGGCCTATTATTGCAAATTTTTCTTATGTATATTTGAAAAGGTGAGAAAGCACCAACCAAGGATGTTTTCTAAAGGTCGAACATTTATTTTGCTGGAGCTTTCTCCCTCTGCTGGCTTTTATTTCCAGGTGCTCCCTAAGGACTGACTGAAACTCCATAGCTCTGAGCACATCCTTTGTCCTGCTTAATCATTGTTAACAGCCCAAAAGATGGGATAATGGCGACCTGTCTTGGGGACTCCAAGATCCTGATTGTTCAGAAAGGTCATAGAAAAGCCACGTTTCTAATCTTTGTAAAAGAAGAGATTAACAGGCAGCCTTGCTGAGATGTTTAGGGGGAGAAAAAAACGGAAAAGGAGAAGAAAGGTGATAGAAGGCTCTTTTGGTTTGACTTGGATACCAGAAGTAGGAACTGTGAAACAAAGCCATGACACCACAAAGGAAGCAGGGAAAAAAATTCCTCTGCAAAATACACAGGCACCCTGAGGAGCAACTGGGAAAAAGTGTGAAAAGACACAAGCTTTGGGGAAAGAATATTCAGTATAAGGTGAGTCAGGATGCTCTTTATTCCACCAGCATTCGAGGTCACTGGCCTTCACCTCTGATTCCTACAGGAGACTGGTACTGAAGCTGTTGTGGCTGAAAATAGGAACGGGACAGATGGAAAGACTGGATGGGATTTGTCCCCCATTTAGTCTACACCCAAATTAAAGCTGATAGACAAGACTCAAGGCGTTGTCTAGGCTTCCTGTAGTCCATGGAGGAATCATCACCCACGACAGGCAATTCCACCCATAATAAAAGAAGTGACCAGTGAACAGGGAAGAGATGACTCAGCTCTAGAGGAGCTCATCTGTCTTTGGTTAAAGAAAACCAAATAGGATGAGTTCAGAATGGAGAGCTAGTCCCACCTCTCCTGAGTCAGAAAAATCCCACCCAGGAGCCTCTGAGGAGTCTTTTATGGCTGGAGCAGATTCTCGGAGCACAAAGAGTCCTGCCCCATGCTCTCATCTCATGTTATGTGTTATGGAAGGACTGGAAAATGCACAAACAGAGCTAAACATGAAAGGCTGTGGCAGACAGCACACGATCACCTCGTTCAGCTCCATTTTGTCTGTATTTCATCCAAATGATTAAGGAATTTGTTAGGGATTGTGATTCCTGTCCCAGTTTTGAGGACATTCTGGCAGCAGATGAGAGAAGCATTTAGGGCCAAAGACTTAAAAAATTCAGGCCCAGATTTCAAGCTTCTGAGGTTTGAAGTTATTTTATGCTGGAAGTTTGGCTTGGACACATCTTTAGTAAGTGCTAGAATCAGACAATCTCCAAAGCTTTGGAAGTATTCCTAGTGCAAGAAATTACCAATTTCCATATTTTTGTTGCTCTTGATGTTTTTGACACCCAGGAACAAACTGTCTTCATTTAAATGAGATGAGAAAAGTATCTCCTGAAAATTATGCCATTTCTTTTCCCCATTATGTTTTTCTGCATCTTCTGGCAGCGCTGTTGCAAAACCAACAGCAAACGGTCGAGTGGAACTGCAAAGACAATAACTTTAATGGAAAGAAATTGGGAACTGGAAGATGACACAGATTGCATTAGGGAAAAAAAAGGTGAAATAATATTTAATTTCCCTGGTCATAAATAATATGTCTGCCCACATTACAAACACATCAAATATGACAGGAAAAATAGGCAGTGACATGAGAAAATATCATTATTTCTTCATTAAATGTTTTATACATTTATAAGGGCGGGGAAATTAAAAAAGCACCCTGACAAGCAAAAATGTAACAGCTGAAGGGCCATTAAAGAAATGAATTAGGACTCTAGAAATGCGCAGATGCAGAAACCAAAAGGAAAGAGAAAAAATATGTCATAGGCAAAACTTTGACTGTTGTTAGAACACAGTTCCTTTTCAGAAAGGAAGTGGGGCTGTTGTTGGGGGGGTCTGGGCACTGAGCAGCCATTGATAGGGACAGAATGATCCCATCAGGGCTGGTTTTGAGGTAAAAGAAAGGGATCTGCTCTGCCAAGTATTTTTGTGTAGTGGTGGTTGGACAAGGAGGATTCAGAGACCTTGCAGAGTGCATCAGGCTGAACACAAAACTAGAGGCACTGGAAATTTGATGTTGATTTTGCAGGAAGCTACTGGAAATTTGGAAAGGTCATAGAGGTAGTGGGTGTAAATATTACATGTAGGGTTAGGGCCCAGCAGGGGAATGTCTGGAGCCTTGCAGGTCCAGCTGAGCTGCTCTGTTTGCAAAGGGATTTACATTCCATGAGTGTCCCTCAGTATCTTCCTGGATTTCAGTTTCTTGTGCACACTATCACTCACCCTCTGTGGACCCCAAAAGTACCAACAGTGGGTCAGGGAGAGCAAAAAAGGCTCCAAATGAAAGATGACCTTTAGGGGAAAGGGGATAAACACTCCTGTATGTTGTTTCTTCACTACACTCATGGCCTGTACCTCTGTAAGAATTCAACACCGAGGCTCTAATTGTTTGTGTGTCTCTAATGATCCATCCTCTCCATTCCTCTCCAGTCCCGGTGACCAGAACACATCCATTCAGAGGAACATTATCCCCATCAGTTCTGCTCCGAGACACTCGGCATCGCTCATCACCGAGAAGTCAAGGTCACGACACCCCCCGAAGCAGCAGGCACAGCCTCATCTCTGCTCTCTGTGCTGCCGAGGAGCTCCCTCCTCAGCCCTGCACTAATGGCACCAGCACTGTTCCCCTCCAGATTGTTTAACAGATGCTCCTGATAAATACCCGAGCAGCTGAAATTCTGCAGGAAATGGAGCGCGGCTGCCTGGCTGCCAGTGAAGGATAGGAGACGCTCACAAGGTCTTTGGGACGGGTTTCACACAAGCAAAGGTGTTTGGCCCTTTCACCAGGATGGAGGGGTCTGGAGTCAGGGAATGGGATGGGCCTGAGTTGTATGAATTTTATAATATATGATCATCTCCCAGGCTGCAGGCAAAGGTGGGCTCTGCTAGAGGAAATATCCTGGGCTGTGCCAGGTTAGAGGGCTCCCAGCTGCATCTGTGTAAGTAATGAATTCACTGGTAGCCAACAAACAGAATTTACAGTTTGAATAAATACATACAGTGTGTGTGTCTATACATATATTTACATGTGTTTACATGTGTTTGTTTATATTTGAGTTCCACTGTTCTCAAATAGCTATCTAATGTATTTGAGAAGACAAAGTGTAAACAATTTATTTGGAGGACAAGTTTGTTGCAGTCCTTTTTTAGCTACATAGCCAGAGAAGTTTTCCAGGTGTTGTCTCCACCAACATTCAGCAGTCCCAGGTAATGAATGGATTGAAGTATTAGGATTTGTCTCCCTTTTGACTTGCAAAAGACAACCTTGAAAAATGCAATATCCCCGTGAAATCTGTATTTCATCAAGAGTAAGGTTTTGTTTTTAACACCCTCTCACAAAGCTTCTGCTGTCCCCAGAAACAGCATTCAAGGTTCAAAGGGTTGAGCACTGGAGCAAAATCTAACCCTGATATTCCCATGGCCCCATTTTGTCTCTTCCTCCTACATTTGGTTTATATGTACACCTTCAGTATTCCTTTGTAGCACAGGAGACTTTTACTGAGTATAAGGATAGGAAGGAGAAAAGAAGAATGAGGAGGAATTGCTAAAGACAGAGGGAAGAAGGATGGTGGGTATTTTGAGAAGAGAAAGAATGAGCTGCTGGGGTGGTAGTTGTAGTTAATAAAGTGAACTTCCATTTTTACAGGAAATTCCTCTTCTGAATTGGAAGCAGCAGCCTGAGTTCTCGAACCTTGCCACAGAAGAGAAATTGTGTTAAAAGAAAAAAATCACATGGAGACATCAAAATGCCATAATGCTTGACACTCTATGCCATTACAAGCTATTTAAAATTAATGCTGAATGTGATATAAAATCTATAAAAATTAAGTTGGAGAAAAATGTGAAAATCAAGTGTTTTTCTGTTCTCAAAACAAAGTATTTTGTTATTACCAAAATAAAGTCAAAACACTTTAACTATTCTTCATCGAACATTTCATTGCAATTGACCTGGTCCTGTGAAACATTGTAAAAAACACCTTTAGCTTCCAACAGCAAACTGCTCAAGTTAATAACAGTCAAACAATGGGGAACAAGTAGTTTAAAAAAACTTTTGGCTATTCAAACATGAGTAAAAGGTGACAGACACTGCAGTTCTCTTGGTCTGGACTGGGTCACTGATAATTGCCTTTGTATCACAGACTCTAAAAGCCACAGACTGGTGTGTCCTAACCAATGCAAGAAATATCTTTGAATAATATCCCTGCCTGGAAATCACTCCTGCTAATCCCTTTCAGCTCAGGCCTGTTCCTCCTGCTCCTGTGAAACCCTGCAGAAGGATTACGAACAGCGACTCAGTGCAGTTCTAGGGGGGTGTGGAGTGCTGCTGAGTGACACAGGGCAGCACAGCACCTCCCCTGTCCCTTGGGGTGTCTTTGTGAAGGCCCCTGCTCAGCACCTGGCATTGGCACTGCCAGGAGAGTGTGACACGAGTTGCCCCTGCTTTGCTTGTATTTGTGACTTTTTCTTTGCCTTTTAAACTGTCTTTATCTCAACCCACGAGTTATCTTTCTTCTACCTTCCAATTCTCTCCCCCATCCTGCCAAGGGAGAGTGAGTGAGTGTGTGGGGCTGATTTGCTGGCTGCGGTTAAACCATGGCAGTAACTCATCCTAAAATACTTCATCCTAAACCACACAGAAATACACTCAAGGCCACAGTCATGTGTCAGAGTGAGCCTTTAGGGTCCATGGACTGCACTCTTCTGGGAATTGGGCCATTAAGCATGGATTTAAGTGCTTTGCTTTAGGCACTCAAATTTAATTTGGGTTTGTTGCACAATTTCCCAGCACTTATGGTGCTGCCCAGGAGAAGGTGATGTGCCTCAGCCCCTGGTGGCTGCTCTCAGCAGCCCCTCTGCACAAACTGTACTCTCATTTCTGCAGTCATTGGAGCTCCTCTACACCCCAAGTCTCTTTTTCCCCCTCTTTCCACTTTCCTCTTCCTCTATGGGCTCTTTCCTGCCCATCCTATGGAGGAGGGTGGAGCTACCACTGTCCATAGCTGAGATTTCGGCTGCTTGGCCAGGGTCAAGGAGGTTTTTCTTTTCATTATCCTTTTATTGCCAACAGCCTCTGCATACAAGGAGCTCCATCAGTAAATGCCAGAGCACAGCAGGCTGGGTGCACACAGATTACCACGACCCATCAAACAGCCCAAATGAGAAATAGGCAGCTGAGCACAGGCAGTGAGAAGAGCCGTGTTAATATAATCAAGAAAACAGAGCAAATGCAACAGGGGAAATAATTAACAAAAGATACATCAGCAGCTTCCCACCACTGGAGATGCAGGTGGGAGATGGGGGCTTTCCAAGTTAAGAGTGGAATCTTCCACCCAGAGAATGCTGAAATTTCTGCAGCTGCTTTTTATACTTTGGAGAGCCTCCCAGAAAAATCAGCAAACTGATTTCCAGGCAGAAAACTGTCCCTGAGCATCACACTTTGATGTTTAGGGGTTGAATGGGACGGTGTTCACCCTGAAATCTCATTGCTTTGACCAAAGTCTTGGGTGGGTTTTATGCCCAGAGCATCATCTCCCCTCAGCAGGACCATCACATTTTGGTTGAAAGCAGTAATAGCATACTAATGTGAAGAGAGGCAAAGAGAAAAGGGATAAAAGAAAAATGTGTGTCAAATAGGAAGGAAGATTTTAGGGGAAGAGAGAGAGATAGAGAAAAGCACTGCAGGCAACAGAAGGAGAGTGAAGGAGAAAAATGGGGAAGTGGGAGGACAGAATGAAATGCTGAGATACAAAAATCAACAAATGCATGAATGCAAAGTGAAAAAGCCAAATCCAGGTTTTCCATTTGTATATGCTGGCACAGCTCCATCAAACCCTAGTAAGAGTCCAGTCCCCTGACTTAGAATCATAGAAACATTTAGGCTGAAAAAGACTTCTGGGACCATCAAGTCCAACCATTCCTCCAGCGCTGCAAGGGCCACCACTAACCCATGTCCCCAAATGCCACATTTACACATCTTTTCAATCCCTCCAGGCATGGTGACTCCACCACAGCTCTGGGCAGCCTGTTTCAGTGCTTGATGACCCTTTATGCAATGAAATTTTTCCAAATATTTTTCCTAAAGCTCCTTTTATGGAGCTTTATGGATTTCATAGAGGTTTATGGATTGGCAGCACCTCAGCCTGTGGCTCAGGCCCTGTGGGCTGCAGTCCAAGTAAGGATACATCACACACAGCACCTTTCCTTCCTAGGGCACAATCTCTTTATTGCTCCCGATTCCCCAGACTATTTGCTAAATATGATTGACAGGAATTTCTGTTATTGTCAGCAGGATTCCCATTCCCATCACCTCTCCAGACCATGTTTTGTGTCAAGGACCATAGCCATGATTTCAGTGTCTGTCCATGCCCACTGAATTCTTTGTCAGACCAATCTAAAGTTATCTTCAAACCTGCTTTGCACATCCCACTCCTACTAACTCCCCTTACACCCTTTAACCATGGCTGAGTCTTTAAAAACTCACTTCACAAAAAGTTGTTTTGATTCTCAGGGAGAGAATTTTTATTTTCCTGAGAAACAGGTGAATAAAACTCTAGGAGAACCATTCTAAAACCAAAATTGAGTGGGTCAAACCCTCCTTGTTTTTGCTTAGACCTTAGTCCTGACCTTCATTTGATCCATGCAATTAATAATTTCTTGGATTTAGCACTATCAGGCAACTGGTTTTTCCCTGGATATTAACCTCAGAAAGTATCATGGAAAGGAGATGCAGCAGGGCATGCAATGAATAGCATTAAGGAAGGAGAGCCTGCTTTCTGAGGTATTATTCCTGCACTATATTTGTTTCACGAATAGCATCCCTCCTCCCTGTGTGCAGTTCCCAAACTTCTGAATTCTGCATGACTCACTGCCCCAAGCAGCAATGAATAGTCTGCCACATTGCTACTTCTGGGGTATTAACAGAATATTGAGAATCTCATTCTTGATCTCCCTTAAAACCGCTTGGTAAATGGATCTGGCTCAGAGAAAGGATGAAAATAAAGTGTGCAATAAAAAGGCCCCCAAAAAAGGAGGAGAGGGAGAAAAAAAAGAGAAATGAAAGAAAAAGATGGGATTTTCAGGGAGTCCTGACTGATCTCCACTTCATTATTGAAAGATTGGACTATTAAAGGGACACAGTAGGCCTGGAGGAATTGTGGGATCATCTGTGCAAATGGTAATTTTAGTATTCAGTCTATCATATCCATAAACATAATGTGGCTGGGACTGACATGAGTGATAGCAAATCCCCTTCCCAGGAGGCTCCGTGCCACTTTGATGCAATGCCTGAGAACACAGAAAGCTGGAAAGAGAGACATGCTTCCTCCCTCCTGTGCATGCTCTTCGTTGAGCTGATGGGTGAAGCCACTCTGATTACAGCAGATTTGTGGAATTAAATGGAGGAGTCGTAGCACTGACAAAGAAACTGTTCCAATTCTGGAAAAGCTCCTCTCGCTCTTGTACTTACTCGCTCACACAACCGAACATGAAAATCTGCTCAGTAAATAGAGATGTGTTGCTCTGGCTCCACACACCACTCTGCTCAAGTGCTAATCCCAAGGGAAACGCCTGCCAAACACTTCCCCCGCTTTACAGATGTGCTGCTTGTGCCCTCACACTCTCCTCCGTGGGGGAATCCACATCCTAACACTGAGACATCTCTCCCCTGTTCTGCGTGAACTCAGACAAGCAGTGCCAACTGGGATTTGTAACTGTGCCCAGCAAGGATGAACACCCTAATCCTACTGACCTCAATCTCAATCCTTTTGTAAACACTGAGCATCCCTTCCCTGCTCTGTGTTCTTAAAACCCCTGACAGAATCTGCTGCATGAAGGTATGGTGGATAAATTGAGGTTAACCACTCCCTGGGATTCCTGTGGGCAGAAATGGATGGACAGAACCAATTCCCTGTTAGGGTCAAGCGATCAATCTTCTCTGTGCTGTCTCCATCGACCCTTGCTGTGCATGTGGCTTGGAAAAATAACCCTGGAAGGTCTTGGCCCCCATCTTATGGGCAAGGACCTGCCCACAGACCTTCAGAAACATGGAATGTTTGCCTGTGTTTCCCCCCTCCAGGACTAAGATGTGGCAAAGACCAAATCTGCACTGGACACTGACAACATCAAAACAGCTCTTACTCATGGGCTGCCAAAGACAAATGTGTTTTGTGGAGCTGAGTGAAATTACTCATGGAATTTGCATTTGCAGAGTCCAACTGCTGCACTGATGCACACTCAGCAGAGTAACAAGGTTAACAAGCCCAAAAAAAGGCAAAATAGAGTGCTGTGACATCCAGATAGGAGAACTGATTGCACACAGACCCCATCAGCAGCATTGTGGATTCACTTTAATGCACTAGAACACCAGTTACTCAAGTCTAGTCCTATATGGGAATAGCCTTGAATTTAGAAAACAATCTTGTTCTCTTTCTGACCCATACAAATGAGGCTTTCACACAATTTCTGCATTGAGATAAACACACATTCTCCCAGCTTTCTAAAGGCAAAGGGCAGAAATTTGTACTTTATATTCATTCATTCTGGAAAACCCCAAAATTTTTAAATGTCACAACACTATGTATTTATTCATATATAATCCAATTTCTTGGATTCTTATTTGTGCAGAAGTTTTGAGTAATTTCTTTTCGAAGGAGGGGGCAACATTGCATCAAATCCTGGGGCAGGTTCTGTGTTTGGGACACTGGTTCACTGAATGAGCCTCAGTGAATTGTACAAAAAAGTGAAGGGATCTGGGGTTTTATTTGAGAGTTTCCTTGAGTAGTGGACCCAAATGATGTTCTTTGCTCACTGATTCATCGTAGATTCTTGATTACATGATGTTCCAGGTTCACATTTCACCCCTGTGTCATATTAACATCATAAAACGTACCAAAGATATCATCCATTGCTCTGCGAAGGGGCAAACTTCATGATTCTTATTTGATCAGGCAACATTAATCTTGATTTTTTTTCCATTAGTTCAGTTTGAAAACTCACCTTGCAATGCAAAGCAAAAGCAAAAAAGGAAAGAAAACAAACAAGCATCTTCTCTTTCGTAAGTTAAGAAACATCAACCAGTTAAAAGGAAACATTTTCTTTGTTCAAGTGAATTTGACTGCAGTACCTAAGGGACAGATCTGTGAACAGACAACGATGTTCCTCATGTCCCAGGTTCCCACAGCATCAGTGCAGTCAAAAACCTCCTTGTTCCTCTGTACTTCTTTGTCCCTATCTCTTTAGAAAGTTTATGACTTCCAAAGACCTGTGTGATGTGATTTAAAATACAAACCCATTAAAAAGTGGCAATGATCTTCATACCTCAGACCTTCTTGCATGCGGTGTTTCTAATGAGATTCTGGGCTTCCTAGAGCAAGAACAATAAAATACTTATAATTCCTGCCCCAGACATTCAGAGATGGCCAAAGACATCAACCCCACGTCTAAGCTGATCCACAGATGATTACAATTTCTTGTTTGCTGTAAACAACAGCTTGTGGCTTCACCAGAGAGCAGCTACTACAGGTGAGTTACAATGGGATTTGGATAGATGACTACTGTAAAGGAAAAGTCTGAGGATAAACATTTGTTTACATAAAAAGATCGACAGAAAAAAACCCAGTTCTTTTCCACTCCCCTCCTTTCTTGACTCTTCCATCCCCCTCTTCCTTCCTCAGCTTGGTCAGGAAATTGCTGTACGACAAAAATCCACAGGCAGCTTCAGCTCCTTCCCCCGTCTTTTGACCTTTTCACCGTTCTAAGGGTTATTTAATGAGCTTAGAAAAATAATGCATCAGTTAATGGCAGAATCCCTGGACTGGCAGCATTATTGAGATTCCCTTTCCTCCTCCTCACCCTCACTGGAGGCCCCATCACCCTCAAACTTCTGCTTGCAGTCTTCTTCCTTGTGTGCTTTAAAATGCCTTCAAATTAGCACTACTTTATAAAATGGAGAAAGAGATCAGTGAGAGGCTTGGAAAGGAGCATTTAAATGTTTTGCTATGCAAAACATAGTCACAGAGGCTTGATCTGGTTAGGCTCAAGAGAATGAAATGTAATTTCTTTACCATCAGGAGACAGCCACACTATTATATCCCCAAAAAGACGCCACTATCCATTGTGAAATAGAGGGGTGGTAAGATCACCTATGGCAAAAAGATTGGTACCATTTCACCCCTGCTATGAACAGCTCAGCCATCCAGGTAAAATTAAGAAAATTTGTTGTAATAAATCTAGACTCCATTTCTAAGAGCAGAATTATTGGCTTCCAGCTTCTTCTCCAACAGAGACAAAACCTACCACCCACAGGCACTCTGAACAGCCCATCCTTCTTCCCAAAATTAAACTTCCCATGATTTCCTGTGACACCTGAGCCCATGTTAGAATTCAATGTAGAATCCAGAGACTGCACACAGTTAAGACAAAGTATCTGTGGCAGGCTAACCCTCCTTCTGAAATGTTTTTGGGCCTTAAATGCGAGACAAGGCTGGCTGTGAGGGTACCTCACATGATATCAGCACGTAGGAACTTTGCAGTATGCGATCTAAACCAGAACTGAGCCTTCAAAATTGTGCATTTTCTCTTGCAGGTAATCTATAATATTGTGCAGGGACTCCATATAATATCCTTAAAATAATCATCTTTCATCTAAGAATTAATTGGGCCTTTCCATTTGCAGAGTCACCCATCATTCTTTAAGGATCTGAGGAACCAGGAGTGGGTATGTGCCACCTTGGACCTCAGGTCAGTGTGAGGAAAGACACCTCTGAGCTGATTCGACACATCCAAGATCTGAGTCACACCCTGGAGGAGGCTCTTTCCATTAGTTAAAGGGTGTATTTTAGTGGGATAAATCCCAAGGGTAAATACCTTCATTTGGTGTCTGTAGTTCGGTGGGAAGAATCTCAGTTTTTCTCTCCCCTGGAAAGGTTTTGCTCTCTCCTCTGACTTTGAGTTGCCTGCATATATTTTTCAGCTTGAATTTAATTGTGGCTTGTTGACGTTCATTTCTTCTTGTGTCAATGTTACCCTTGAGCTTAACAAATCATCTCCTTCTCTGGCATTTTGAATCCTTCTGTTCATCTTTTTCACACACCCCTCAACACTTTCTGTTTAGTGACAGCAGTTTTTTACTTGTCTTAAAAATTCCAGTCTTTGCCTCTCCATCCACTTGATTATCTCATCAGTCCTTCTCTGTACCCGACCTTATCTGGATTAGTCTCCATTAGGCACGGATGTCTGGAATGGTACCTGGCACTACAGATGAATGTGTACCAGGCTCTGACACAAAAATATTTCAATTTCTCTTGCTTTATTAGACACATGTTGCCCAAGGCATCTTAGAATTAGCCTTTTCTGCAGTTCCATCACATCATGGTCCCTCAGCAGACCCTTCTAAGCTTGTCTAACATCTCCAGGTATTCCTCAGGCTCATAAACTTTGTTTTTCTTACACAGATTTCTCAGGTCACTTGTCCAATGCTCATTAGGACTTTAGCACAAACAAATTCCACCCAGTTTATACCAGCTTTTCCCAACACCGTTCATCATTGGTAATTTCCATCATTAATGAAAATGTGAAGTTGTATCAGATAAGATTGTTGAAGAATTTTGCTACTAACCATCCTCACAGAAATATTTCCCTTCATGGAGAAGTTCTCTTTTTGTAATACTCTTCTCATCAGATTTAACTTCACTTACCTACCTCTGCCTTAGTGAAAATTTCTCATACAGCATGTCTCAAATGTTTCTGGCTTGTTTGGACACAGATCTAAATTACACCAAATAGATCGAAATTAGTTAACTTCACTAAGCAAGATACCACACTGTTCTTTCCTGGTCTTTTCCCAGAAAAGGTGTCGTGATCCATCTGACACGGTTTTATTGACTCTGCCATTCCAAGTTGGTTTTGCAAACTACAGAGGTCACACTAATGGACTTGCAAATGCCTTGATCATTTTTTTCTAAGATACACGTGCTTACAATTCTTGTATCAAATAATAGCAACCTACTACTGTACAACATTCTGTAAAAGAGCTTTAAGAAATCAGAAACAGAACCAGTTTGTTCCTCTCATCATCACATCAAGAAGTTTGAATTTAACTTTTACCTCAGGTAGAGTAATTTAAATGTCCATAAACTCCTTCCTATTCACACCCTGCCATTATGCCACAGTCATTATCAGCATCCTCACCAAATTAGAAAGAAAATAATTCATTTTATTTTGAGGACAGATGCAGATCACTTTCTAACTTGGTTCCATTCTTCCTGCATGGTGTCAGTGCTTCTTGTCTCATTATAAACTCCTTATTACTATGGGTAAGGAATTTCTACTGTTTGTTTTAATTTCCTCTACAAAGGATCTCCTTCACAAGGAAATTAAAACCTTGACATTTTACAAGTCTCGTTTTATCTCCCCAGCTCATCTGAGATGTTGTTCTCATTGCTGATCAGTCCCTTTTTTTATAGATTTACTCATCACCCAAGCAGGTATCTGGAAAACTTTGATTTTTCTATTGTCACAGGACACTTCTCCTTTTGACTTTCTGAATCCATCTTGTTGTCTGATGGTTTTAATCTAGAGAAATACACAAGAGATTCTGTTTTATCCCAGAATCTCCAGCCATTTCCCTTGTGTCAATGTAACCAGTTACACTCAGAAATATTAATAGAATTATTTCTAGAGTTAGGAGAATAATCTTATTCCTCAGAAATTGTAGGAGAGGGGAAAAAAACCCAAAACAATTATAAAAAGAGCTACTCACTCTAATCAGAAATTCAGGTGCTGCCCAGGATATCGAGTGAAGCTGGAGGGATTTCTCCTGTGTACTCAAAGAGTGGACACTGTAACACAGGTCAAGTTGATCCAAAAAACATGATTTTGAGTATCGACGTCAGATTTGCTCTTATAAAGTGAGAGCAAGCAGAAATACATTCATTCATTCATGAATTACATAAGTTTACCCAAAATAAATTCGTAGCACGTGGAGCAAAGATTTTTTTTTTTACTAGTGTTCTGTAAAGAGATGAATCTCGTTTTAGTAGATAAAGCCATTTCTTGCCTCTTGGTCTTAAACTGAAATACACTTACAAGAACTAGATTTAAACGTGGTTATTAGTTGGGAAAAACCCGAGAGCCACACTGGATTTGAATTCAGACCTTATGGATCTGAATTTTTATTTGTTTTTTACACTTTAGACATGGTTTGCAGCCAGCCCACTGCCCCATAACCCATTTTACTTCACCCTCCAGTACCTCCTTTATTTTAGGACACAGATTGAACAGAGCAGCAACTTCACCACTCAGCCCCTCTCATTTTCGTGTTTTCTGAGTTTCCCTGTTGAATTCTTGCAGTGGATACTTAGAATATGCCTTGTCACTCATCCCTCACAATTCCCCTCCATTTTATGTTCTGATACACAGCATCTGCTCGTGCACACAGAGCTGTGCCATGAAGGGCACGGACTGTAAGGACTGGCAGCTGAATTACCTGGGGGTTCCTGCTCCTTGAATTATTCTGCTATGAAACTCTCATCTGCAGTCTGCAAAGGGGAAACGACAGAGAGAAAAGAAACAGCTTTTCCCCGTCCACACTTTCTGAGGAGTCTGTCGTGCTAAGTACTGGCCTGTCTCCTCTCGTTACTGTTAACAGTGTCTAAATCACTCTTTCAACTCACTGCCTTCCACGGGAGGAGCTGAGGCAGCAGCACAAATGGATCCTTAAGTACAAGGAGTTGGAGTGAGCTATTTCCGTATATACTTGGAGGTAAACACAACAAAAAAAAACCCAAACAAACAAAAAAGTACTTTTAGCTTCATGTTTCCATATGTCATTTCCATTAGTGAAAGCCTAGAAACCCTCCCAGCCATTTCTTCTTGTGTTAAGTGTATCTCAAAAGAGCTTTGAAACTGGTCTCAATCCAAATATCAAAAAAAAAAAAAAAAAAAAAAAACCCAAAAAACCTGGAAAGAAACTTTTTTCCACCCACCAGTGACCACTTGATGTGGTGGGACTTTAGCTGCACCTCTTACAAGTTCCTTGCTCTGATCTCAGAATGAACTGCATGAAACTTGGAGTACAAGGGAGTAGACCAAAGTCTGAGTTTCTCTAGCAGTCACCTGGCCCTTAAAGTGTTTGTCTCAGGAACCAGAACTCAGAAGCAGATGGGAGGAGCTGCAGTTGCCCCCACCTTTATTCCAATCCTTAGATGAGTGTGAAGAGGAAAATCTGTGTCACCCAGGGCTGTTAAGCCCGATGTCCTTCATCTACTTCCCATCAACAAGGGAAAAGGAAGCCATGAATGGGTCAGCAGCAGAGATTTGGGGCTTTAATCTGGCCCCTAATTCGACCCAGCTGCATAGCAAGGCAAGGAAAGCCAGTCCTTGGCTCTTGCAGCCTCAGGTGCTGTGTGGGACCTCTCTCTCTGTGTGCCTGTTGCTGCTGGAAGCTCCCACTTTGGAGTGATAGTCACCAAAAAGGAGATCAAGGCTGCCTACAGGTGCTCTTGCTAAAATTGCTTTCATTTAGAAGTATTTATCAGCATTTTCACACCATTTTTCAGCCACTCTCCCCAGCAGCTCTGTGCAATGTAAATCCCTCCAAGCCATCATCTGATAAAATATAATGCAAGAGGCAGGGAAATTCAATTACATCAGGCTGGCTGTGCCAGTCCCAGCTTTTTGCTGGGCTTCAAAGGGGGAGGGATAACAGGGAGACAGATTTTGTAGGCACATGTGTGCAGTAATTTCTGCTGTTGATCTCTCAGAGGCAAAGTAATTGCTAAGTTTGCCCAAGACGGAGAATTTAACTCCTGGGATATGACCCATTGCAAAAGCTGAAACTTCATTTCAGTCCCACCTGAGCTCACTTTTGAGGACTCCTATTAGGCAAATTTCACCCTGAAACTCAGCTGAAAGTGTTCAGAGACTAAATTTAAAACAGTTCTTTGATTTGAGGTTGGAAGGGTTTAAAATATCTTTAGTCATAGCACCAGGGCAAGTAGGGAAATGGGCACATCTGCCTTATCTGTCATTACACCCAGGTAAGTAAAAGTTGTGAAAGTCACAAGTTTTCTCTGCATATGCGAAATTAATCCCATAAAGTTGAAGACCAGACAGAAGAAATATTCAATATTCTATCATCAATGTGCATTAGCTAGATCGGATCAGCCCTCCAGCCTTACACTCAACTATAACCCTTACAAATTGGCAGGACCCACTTGCCACTTCCCAATTCCTTACCATTGCATGCCAGGTGCACAGGAGACTGTAAAGAAATTCCAGGGCAGAGCTGTGGTCCTGGTGTAGTTTCCAAAACCTGCAATGTCTCTCTTGTGGTATTTTCCTAATTCAGGGCCTTCAGTGTGCAGCAAGAACAAAGCTGTCTCCTTTATGACATTCCTTTAAAACCGAGTGCAGTCCTGTGGAACAATTCAAACTGCTTTTTCAGAATGCATATGTACGCATACATACTTTTTTTCCCCCCTGTCCTTTCAGTAATTATTTTTGTTCCAGCAAAGTCAGAACAAGCAGAGCAGCTACAAATATCTCAGAAGCTTTTAGAGAGCAGGCAGCAGCCCACACACCAAGCTGCTTGAAGAGGAAAAGCTGACATGATGAAACTGAGATGCATCTTCCCCACAGAGAGCTGGAGCCAGGGTGGAGCCGGGTGCAGTGAGGCTCCGTGTCCCATGTCACTCCCATGTCACTGATTCCAGCTCCCACGCACCTGTGGACACAGCACTGGGCACAGCTGAATCTACTCCCACCTTGCTGCAATGGCTCTGTGGGGGAAGATAGGGAAAGGGACTAGTGGGAAAATAGCATTTGGCTTCCAGTGCTTGAAAAGTAGGAGCTGACAGCATTTGCTGCACAAGGTTCAGGGTAACACTGAGAGCATCCCTTGCTTCTGCTGCCATGGGGCCAGACATTCAGGAGCCTCTAACTTGGAAATCCATGTCCAAGGTGGTGTTTCAGCATCATGTCTGAGAAGTTATTGCATATTAGAGCAATGAACCCTTTGGCAGTAATATGTATGGGAAGAAAGACCTGTTGGAGCAGGTCCAGAGAGGGCTACAAAGATTATTAAAAGGCTGGAGCACCTCTCCTGTGAAGAAAGGCTGGGAGCGTGGTGGTTGTTTATCCTGGGGAAGAGAAGGGTCTGGAGAGACTTTATAGTACCTTTCAGTAGTGAAAGGGGCTCTGAGAGAGCTGGAGAGGGGCTTGTGACAAGGACATGTAGAGACAGGACAAGGAGAGATGGCTTCACACTGAGAGAGGGTGGGTAAAGTTTGGATATTAGAAAGAAATTCTTCCCTGTGAGGGTGGTGGGGACCTGGCACAGGGTGCCCAGAGAAGCTGTGGCTGCCCCTGGATCCCTGGCAGTGTCCAAGGCCAGGCTGGACAGGGCTTGGAGCACCCTGGGATGGTGGAAGGTGTCCCTGCCCATGACAGGGGGTAGAATGGGATGAGCTTTAAAGTCCCTTCTGACCCAAACCATTTTAGGATTCTATGATTCTATAATAGCCCAGCTGCATTCCAGGGAGGAACCTCCTTGGCTGAGCCATGTGCCTCTGCTTTAGAGCCAAACAGCAGCCCAGAATCTCTGACTTTAAAACATCTGGAATAACCTCTGATATCTTCTGCCAGGAGCTCCCCCAGCCAAGCTGCACATGCAGCTGGTTAATTCTAACTGCACCTCCCTGAAGTGCAAAGTCTTATTACTACTATCCATTACCTTGGGTAAATATTGGAAGAGCAGCACACAGAACACCATGCTCCAGGATGCAAACGTGGTCAGCCTTGTGTCCTAAGGATCCTTCTGAATTTTTAGACAGGAAAACTGCTCTTTGAGCCCATGGTGGTACAAGAATTAACTCAGCCTCATTTACAGAAATTCAAGGACACCGAGATGTGGCTGAATTACCTACTTGTGACAAGGCTTAAGTAGCTGCTTGATTTTAGGCTGGTTCTCAGAATTTGCACAAAAGCCCTTTTATAAGGGGTGTTTTCCTGGCCTGAATGTCATCGCATGAACAGCTACATAAAATCAGTGTCAGGAACAGAAGAGAATCCTCTGTGGGGAGAAAAGTTTTGGAAAAGCAGATGTAAAGGATCCACTGCCTGACGCTAATATTCCACTTTGGAAGGCCAATTTATTATCCCTACAGAATTGAATATTCTGTTATGGGAAAGCAGTTGTTTGAATAAATGTGTGTGAGGGAAAACACACACACATACAAACTCTCACACATGAGATATTGATTCAAACTGTATTTATGATTCCTCAGACCTTTAAGACATCGATTTTAGACTATTCTCCCTTTTTCTGTCTCACTCCAGCTGAAGATCAAAGCTCAGTGTAGGATCCCTTAAATTTTTTTTTTCTGATACAGGAAAAAAAAGACATTTTTTTCCCCTAAAGTTTGTGTGGATAGGAAAAAAGGGCCCAGAATCCTGTGGATTTGGTGTTCAATATTCTGTCAACTGACTTTTCAAAGACATAGAAAACTTAGAAATGACATTTAAAAATAAACAAGGAAACAAACACAGCTCCACTTCTTTCTTTCCTTTTCAAGTAAAGTATCATTTGTTTTTGGTAAGTTCAGACAACTGCTTGATTTTGCAATTCTCTTTTGCTCTCACCTAAGTCTTCCCTGGAATTCAGTGTTCTCATTAAGACTATTTTTTTTTTTTCCAAGAGACTTACACAAACTAAAAGTTACAAAGCAGCCCCTGTACCAGCCATCTGCACTGGCATATATCTGCCAAGCTCAATGCAGCCTGAAATTCAGGCTTTGGACCTAAATAAACAATCCATCTTTATTAGGCAAAGCACTTGAGAGTTTGCTCAACTTTAAGCACAGGTTTCAGTAGAAAGATGGCAACTTTGCTGAGCTTTAAATGTCCTGACAGTACCTGTTTGTGCTTGGAAGGAGTTTGTCCTGCCAGCTGGTGTCCAGGAAGACCTCCATTAATCCCGAGGCAATACAAACTCAGCCTTGGTGTCTGACCACAAGAAAGTATTCCTTGGGCACGGAAAGATGTGTCCCACGAGAACAGATTTTCAGGGATGAACCTTCCTCCAGCTCCTCCCACTTTCTTCCTTTTCGTCACCCCCTGTGCTTTCTGCCCAAGTCAGTGTCTTCCCCATCAAGGGGATCCAGTTCATTTCATTCCAAGCACCAAGCACCAGCTAATTATAAACCAAACACAAATTAAACCCATCTTCCCATCCTCCCCTCCGAAACCCCTAATTGCCCATTACCCTGCATTGTGCTCTGACACAAAAGTAATTCTACTAAGTGGGGAGTTTTGTTGTTTTTTTTTCTTTCATAAAAACTGTTAATTTGCTATTAAATCTCTTATTGAAAGACTAATAGCTTAATGAATGCATTAAACGTGCAAATTAGGGGTTTTTTACTGCATTACTTCGTGGAAGATTGAAAGGGTCCCATACATCATCGTTGGCTCAGTAGGATTTAATGAGGCATTAGACCATCCTCTGTCTTGGAGGCCAGACGTATGAATGATCCCAGAATTGTGCAGGCAACACTTGTCCCAGGTCCCTCTCCTGCTAGGGACATATATTTTCCCCTTGCCTGTTTCTTCTCCCGTCACTGCTGATGTACGT
Organism: Falcunculus frontatus; assembly: GCA_013398115.1. Classification (NCBI taxonomy): domain Eukaryota; kingdom Metazoa; phylum Chordata; class Aves; order Passeriformes; genus Falcunculus; species Falcunculus frontatus. The sequence goes on from VZRV01009802.1 coordinate 62,322, forward strand.
GAAATAAAAATGTAGTTTCCAGATCAGTTTTATAATGAAAAGCAGCCCATTGCTGATGACAAATGTTGTTTACAGTCACTAGAAAAGAGGGTGGAATGGCGAGTGAATATATTAGAGGAGGAGAGGATAGCTTTTATATTCATTATACTGCCATTTTGGGCCTGCGAAGACACATAACCTTTCCCTCTCTCCCTCCATCATACAGTCACTTTCAGATGTCTACATTAAAAGAAAAAGCTGCAGGCAGTGTGCTTTGCATTACCTGCTATCAATGAAGAAGACATTTTCCACCAGTCAAATAGAGCTCCTTGTGGGAATACCTTCCCCCTAAACACACTTACCAAGGTTTTCCGGATGCTTTCCCTACTGTGCCCCTCTCCAGGCATCTTTCCTGCTTGGCACAAAAGAAAACCTGCATAGGACAACTAGGAAAAGCCAGTGCAAAATCCAGATCCTTACCAGCCAGAAAGGAGGGTGGCATGGCTTGGAACAGACTCCCCAGGAAGTGGTGGAGTCACCATCCCTGGAATTGTTCAGAAAACGAGTAGATGAGACACTCAGTGGTTTGGTTAATGGACAAGGTAGTATTCAGTCAAAGGTTGGACTTGAAGATCTTGGAGGTCTTTTCCAACCTCCATGATTCCATGATTACACCCTCAGAATGACACAGGACAGCAGCAACCCTCAGTGCCTACCTGAGAAGACGGCAGCCTCTTCAGAGAGGGTTATTTGGGAAGATTTTTAGACCTCTGGGGCCTGAAGTGGAAGTCACAAACCTCATCTGCTCAGGAGAGAAATTTGGCACCCTGAACTCTACAAAAAATTCCATTTGAGCTGTGGAAAGCCTGGTGGGGGCCTTGGCTGGACAAAGTTTGCAGAAGCTTGAAGGTTTCCAGCATGGGACCAGGAAAACACTGCTCTGGAGAGCAAGATTTTGAGTGTGGAGAGTGCAGATAGGAATAGATTTGGAGGCGAATCTCTCCTCTGAGGCCTGATAGACTTTTGCTGCTCAGGGAGCAGTGAAGACAAAAGGAGGATGGAGTTTGTGGAAGAAAGAGCTTTATCTTGGCAGAAGCAAAAAAAGAAACTTTATTTTGAGAAAAGTTAGAGAAATTAAATTCCAGGAGAGGAAGGCACAGTTTTAATAGTTTTGGGGTTCTGTCTGATAATTAATAGAGGAAGAGGTCTGTGGAGAGGAGGCTGCAGGACAGCCATGAGCTGAGACATGCTGGAACAAACCCAGAGTCAGACAGGCTGGCACCCATCCCACCGTCTTGTCTTTACTTGTAACTGCACTCTGCCATGATCAAAAGGCTGTCACATCCTAATAAAGTCTTAATGCATCATCTCTCATTCACACTAACTCATGTGAGACATTCTGGGCATCCACGTTTAGAGGGTCAGGTTCCTCGGCTCCTTCTGTAGCCAGCAAAGAAGGATTAGCTCGTCCAGATTTGGAACAGGTAAGTCAGGATCCTGGCATGGATTCCTTTTTTTCCCAACTCCTTCTCTGTTGGTTTTACAAGCAGCTTTAGGGGTTCCAGCCAGTTATGTCAGACACCCAAGTCAGATGTCTGAACTTAGCAAACAGCTTCACAGGACTCTGGATTTATTCATATCTGCAAATCCAAGTATTTGAAAAGCAGCAGGGGTCCCCTGCTGCAATTAATGGCCTGAGGTTAGGCATTATCTAAGGGCCAGGAAGAGCCACAGGGCATGGAATTACCTTTACACCTTTATGGTCTCACCTGAGCTGGGACCCTCCACTGGCCTGAAAGGAATCTCACGGAAGATGCACATAGGGGAACATCAGAATGGAAATGAACCTCTGACTGTAGGAAAATCTGCAGGAATGTGACGACAGTGTCATCCCTGGTGCTTTCCAACCATGTTTATGTTGGGTGGAACCTCCTCTGGTTTGCATTCAAGCCAAAGCAGAAAGAGGGAACCTGTCTGGCAGTTTCTTTCTCAGGGATATGGCTTTTAGGGGATGGTGCAAGGACTGGAAGAACCGATGTCTCCTCAGGAAATACTCATGTTCTGCTGAGTACCAAGGATATGCCACATTTGCTCCCAGGCCACTGACACATTCATTAATTTGTTAATTTACTGGAGGAAAGTTTCTCAGCTACACATAGCCAACAAAAATGTAGGGGTTTAGTCTCAGCAAGGTGAATCCAGAGGTTGACAGGAATCTGTAGCAGACAGATTATCGGTCTCATCTATCTGGATATCAGGGCTAGTGTGAGAATAACCACTATTCTATGTACACTACTAAGTGCACAATGTTGGGTACAGCCTTTAGAAAGATCCTGAACAACCAGTGCAGACAAGATCTATAACTCCCAGGTGGTTAATGAAATGCAATGGATCCCATCGCAGTGACCCTGGAGAACACTTCCATTAATGCTCTCTATTAATTCACAGCCAGAGTAGAATAATACCATCAGAAGTTCAGCTAATCTTCTTGCACCTCACAAGATATGAAAATGTATGACAGGTTCAGCAGAACTTGCTGTACCCATGATTAGGAAATACTGCGTTTAAAAGCCTGAGTGAATGCTGATTGTTACTCTTTAGAAATACAACTATTTCTGAGAGGAGACAAGGCAGTCCAGGTCCCTCACAATACAGCTGTTGAAAGCACACATACCCACACACAAAACTCACAGTTTTTCAATTTTCAGACTTATGAAACGGGTATTTACAAACAACTCTTTTATTCAGGACAGTTAGAAATCAGAGGCATTAATTTAAACTTTAAAAACTTTGAGTATTTGTACCTTGTATCCAGGTGAACACCAGTACATGCTCTGTGGAAGAGGATGGGTCACTGCTATTGAAAATAAACATCTCTGTGTTTGCATTGCCCATCGCCAGGGCTCCCATTGTTCCCTGCACACAGCACAGCAGCAGAGAACAAGGTCAATGGTAGACTGTGCTCCCATTGTTAGTGTTTGGAGAGGGAACATTTTATCCTTCACAACAAATCTACATACAGGCTATTGAATGAAATACAATAGCCTCGCTAAATTACTTCATCCATTAGCTGGATGCCTGTAAGAAAAATAAAACACTGTATTTTTGTACAATCCATTACTGACTGTGTGGTAAACAATGAGCGTTCAGGGAAAAAAAATGGTATCTGATCCCAAAAGCAGACAAATTTTGGTATTCAGAGGAGGTGGTAAATTTCTTTAAGTATTATTTAGTATTATTTTAGGAAGCCAAGATGATCTGAAATACGAGTGCTGTATAGACACAAGGGAGAGGCTCTGTTCCAAGAGGTCTGTGATTGGAGTGGGTTGATCCAACACGCACTTCTCACCTTCAGAGAGAGTATCAGGGTGCAAACAGAGCTGGGGGCTGCCCGGGGGCTGGGACCTGGCAGGGTGAGTGCCACAGCCTAGGACCCATCCCATCACCCCAGCCAGGGAGCAGGACAGTGATGGGGACAGGCAGGGCAGCCCAGCATCCCAAAGAACCTCTGGGGCAGGGACTGGTGGCCCTGGGCTGGGCTGGAATGGGGCTCTGGATCCATGTGGCATGTGTGGGATGAAGTCCCTGCATTTAGGGATACAAATCCCATACATTAAAGATTTCCCAGATCTGGAGGGGAGGTGGTGAGGGGAACAGTAGCAGGTGAGCAGCACCTCTGCAGTCAGTGCAAGCAGCAATCAGTGCATTGCTGATAACACACTGTCAGGTCCTGAGGGTTATATCACAGTTCCTCCACTCTTTTCATCCCAGAACAGGTAGTGATAGCTGTCCTTGATTTTCATTCTCACCCCATGGCTCCCAGGCACTTCTCCCAACATTTGCAATTGTGCCCCATCAGGTCATAAGTCAAGAGCCTTGCTGTTGAAGGGAAGAGGTTGGGGCTGATATTTTCCTTTCTCTTCCTCATTTTTCCCTCCCTCTCAGACTCTGCTGATGAAGCTTCTCTCTTCCTCCTCAGTATTCCCAACCTCCCTCCAAACCGAGGGCTCAGCTGCCATTCTCCAAAACGTAATGTGAAGATGACACTTCAAGGATGTAATCAGAAAATGTCGTGGGAGATGGAGGAGCAGGAGATGCTGACACAGAGAAACCATTCTATTTTAAGCAAACCAAGTGCATGCCTACTCCCAGTTCTCAAATCAGCAGGGCTGTCTGCTCTGGAGCATGAATCCTCCAAATCTGACTGGGGAAGTTGGACTTCTTTCCCCAGCCTTTGCAAAATATATGCTGCATGCTGGAGAGGGTGCAAGGATTTCTCCAGTGGGAGTTGGGGCAGCTGGATGGGCTGGAAGGATCTGGCTGGAGCAGAAAGTGGGTCTCAGCATCATTGAGGGGTGTGACACAACAGAATGGATTTATCTGGTGAGTTGAGGGCAACTCATGAATCTCTTGAAGATGTCACTGAAGTGACAGTAACTGGCTGAGAGCTCTCACAACCTCCCAACATTTCCTGTTAATAATTTGGGCACTCTCCATCACCGAGGCTTTGGCCTGTGAGAAAGGCTGTCTGAGAAAGTGGTGGAATTACTCTGGAAGTGTTAAAAAAACATGTAGGTGTGATGATTAGTGGACCTGGCAGTATAAGGTCCATGGCTGAATTCAGTGACCTCAGACGTCTTTTCCAACCTTAGTGATCCTGTGATCCTAAAGCACCACTGGATGGGCCAAGGAGAGCCAGGACCAGGCTGGCACTGTGGTTACTCCATCCCTGTTTCTGCCATGGCTCAACTGGAGAAGTGTGTGCTCCATATTTTCGAGCAGACAGCAAGTGATTAAAACTCCATTTATAGGCAGGAAGCCAAATCTTAGCATTATAAACATATCTATAGGTGGGCAAAGTTTCCACAATTTCATATGCCCAGAGATTATATCAAAACATGGGCCGAGACTGGCAGAGAAGCTCCCTGTGACCTGTCAGTGTTTACCTTGATCTTCAGAGCACCTAATCCTACAGAGCCACCATTTTTTTGCCTCTTTTATTTGGTATTCAGAAAGTATAGCAAGAAAAGGGTGCTTGACCTTCCAAACAATGCACTGCAGAAACTCTTCAGAGTGGAGGGAAGTCAGACTTGGCCCCAGTGTGTAGGAACTGGTGCTTGCTGGAGGGCAAATTGTTTACTTTACAGCACTCAGGCATTGTGTCACCAGCTATTACATGTCCCTCCACGTCTTTGAAAACCACTCTGAATTCCTAGAAAGAACAATAGGGGATGTCCTTTCAGGAAGAATGGGATAGGAAGCAACCTGGGGCACCTATCTGCATTGTCCTTATTTGCATGCCCTGGGCAAGGAGACTGAGGTGAGTAAACAAAACCCGAGGGAAGAAAAAACAATGATCGCAACAGAGCTTGTTTCAAGGCCCCCAGAATGTGTGATTGCTTTTCTTATGGGTAGGAGATCAACATGAACCAAATGAACCCAGCGTGAGGCAGAAAACTTTGGAATGACGTGCCCCAAATTGAGACACAAATTCCTGGGGAGCAGGCATGTCACATGGTACTGAGACAGTTTTTCTGAGTCTCAGTTAAAACACAAAACAAGTAAAATCAGGCAAACTCCCTGTCTGTTCATCAGGCATAAAGAACACGCACAGTCCTTGGATTAGAGCTTGGCACTGCTAGGCTTTCTGCTGCCCAGGCCCTGCTGTAACTGCAGCCTGCTCCAAGAACACACTGCTGGAAAACAATGCCACAGAGCGGGTAGGCAAAGACACATCCAGGTCCCAGGGCAGGAGGCAGGGATCCCACGGGCTGCTCTTGGCTTTGGAGCTAATGAATGCAATGAATGGAGAGTCACCAGAGCGTGAAAAGCACCCCTCCGACTGCAGCGGCATTAACTTTCCTCCTCCTCCACATGAGGCAAGCAAAGGCTGTTGGGTGGAGTCTGAGTCGACTAAACTTTGTCTGGCCATGGCCACCTTCATCCCTTCCCCGAGGATCAGGAGCCCGAGCAAAGAGGAACCTCACTACCAGCAAAATTCTTGCCATTGCAGTCATGCTGACTGAATTTTTAAACAAAATTTACACACAAGTAACTACTGGCCAGCCAGCTGTCCTATTCATCCTCTCACACGCCCAGTTTAGGATTTGTTAAGAGTTGCCCTTCATTTACCATATTCCCTCTGAAAGGCTTCCATGTATCTGTTAGGAAATTCACTGGGAATATCCCCCTATCTAAATCTTGTGTCTTGGATTCAAGTCTTTGTTCAATCTCCTCTCTGTATTAACAGTTTTCTGCATGACTTTACAGTCATGTTTGTGCCTACAGCTTGCTTCTCCACCCTCAGCCCCTCTCCAGTTTCCATGAATCAAAGGAATTTCCACAGCATCACCTTCCCAAGAGGCAACTTTCTCCTGAAGCTTTTTCCACTTCCCCAGCATCATCTCCCTCTCTGTCTCTTTAGATCTTTATTTTCTACTGCAAATTCAATTAAAGCCTCTCTGGGAGACTCCTGAGGAAGTCAATACAGTGACCAATGGTAGGATGGGTTAAAGTGAGGTTTAGGGTGAGTAAATCCGTGAGGAATTGATAGGAAGGCAGGCTTTGATGTTAGGAAGCTGGAGAGGGACAATCCATCACTCCTCACTTAGGATGTAGAGTGTAGGATTCTACTTTTAAAGTGTCTGTGCTCCCACTGCAGTCCTTACAGATCCAGCCAACACCCTCCAATTGCTGACTGCACTGGAGATCTCCATCACGGGTAGCAGGAATTGATCAGGGAAATCCAGGGGCCATATATCACACCCCATCCACCTGGGCATGTGATTGTGTCTGTGTGAAATGAGCTCATCTGGATGGTCTGTACAGGCTTCTCTCTCTATTCCCCTGCAGCTGTATCTGTTCCAAAAATAACAGCTAGCTCCTCTGCATTTTGTGGTTGTGCCATCCTAATTAAAACAAATTCCAACCTCTAAACAGCAGTGGTATGAGCCCATCAATTTTATGGGCAAGAATGGACAAATACTTTTTCCAAATTATCTTTACTCCAGGTTTCAAATGGGTCCTTGATTCAATTTTGTTGCTGTGGGAAGAGTCATGACGTCAGACCTGGGAGCTGTGATATCACTGAGGGATAATCACACGCTGGAGAAGACAGCAGGAAAAAGGAAGTAAACAAATGTGTTTATCCACAAACCCTCCTACCACGAGGAACTGGAATCTCTGATGGTAATTTACCACATGTTGCTAATATGTTTGTTATAATATATTTCTTAATTCTTTTTTCCTTTGATTCTGGCTGGATGGGAAGGTTCATCAGGGCTGGAACAAGCAGGGGAAGCATATTGAGATGAGCATTACAGATCTGCCGTGCTCTGGTTTATGGTTTGTTCCCAGCAATACACAGTAAGTAAAACAAGCACTGATTGAGTCAGCTGCCTCCTGGGGGTTCATTTGCCGGAGTGTGAGGAATATTAATGCTAAGAATATCCGCGTGCACCAGGAAAGGCAGGAGGAGACAAGCAGATTACCCCGGCTTAGGGGTATTATACACGCATCTGCAACTTCCAAAGACACAGAGAGGAAACGTTTCTGTGGGTTTTTGTCTCTTATCTTCTTACAGTCTTACAGATTTTGGAGATGCATTGCCCTGGAGTTTTAATACTCAGAGTTTTCAGGTGGGATTGTGATTATTTTTTTTTTTAAATCTTCCTTTTTATACGGGGGAAAAAAAAAGGAAAAAATGCGAGTGCTGAGTTTCATCAGGATAAAGAAAAAGCAGATTCCAAGAGAAGAAAGAAGAGATGAAAAAGAAAAGTTTGATTAAAATCCCCTCTTGTTCCATGTGTTTGATGTAAATATCTTCACACCTTTCTCTTTTCCTTTGCAACCTCAGCAGAGGGTTCAGCCCGTCACCAGGGGATTGAGTTCCAAGCTTAGGGCTTTGTAGTTGCTGCTGCTCTTGCTGCTGTTGTCTAAAGGGATTATAAGCCTTTGTAAAGCTTGTGTTAATACCCTGGAGGGGAAAAATGAGTTTCCAAATAACCTTTGTTGTGCATCTCCTGTCTAAGGTACCCCAGGAAAGGGAAAATCAGGAAGTGTTTTGGCTTCACGAGTAGGTCATTTAAAGTTCACAAACAAGGTCTGCAGCTTCTCCACCCGGCCTCTCCAAGTGCAGAGATGCTCCTTGTCCTTGTGCTGCTGACACCAGGACCTGCTAGGAATAGCAATGCCCTTCTCAGTTCACCAGGAAACGTGTTCAATTTTAAACTGGATTTTTAAAAAACACCTGGAGAAACTGCACTAGGTGCTTAGCTCCCAATGCATCCTCTGGTAACGTTTGGGCACTTCATATTCCATACCTTCTTTGGAAAATCCCAGCACAGGATCCAATTCCACAGCTTCAGACTGACTCTCTGTATCTTTTCAAACCTTTTTTTTTTTTTTTTTTTTTTTCTGCAGGAGGATTGGTTTTGAGCCACGTCTCCACGTTTCCCTTCAGACTCTGTAAAGGTGCAGAGCTGTTTGGTATTCAGGGAGCGCTGGAGGCTGAGGGTCATTCAATATTCCAGTGTGAGGAGTGGGTTGCTCAGTATTCCAGGTGTGTGCCAGCACCAGCAGTCAGGACTGTGCAGCTGCGGATGGCTCAGCATTCCTAAGGTGTGCTCCGGGTGCTTAAAGGCTGTCAGGGAGCACTTGGGTGCTCGCCAGGGTGAGAGTCCCCAAGTATTCACAGCTCTATCCCTGGGAAGGGCTGAGAACAGGCAGCCATCCCATTCTCTGCTTGGAGAATAGAAATGAAAGCCATGGTCAAAGCGAAAATTATGATGGAGAGGAGAGGGAGAGAGAAGTGGGGAAGATGAGAAGGGAGAGTGATGAAAGGGCAGCACTTCAGAAAATGAGACCTCTGAGCCCCTCACTGGGTACTTTGCAGGAGCCACACTTCAGGTTTAAATTAAAAGGGTGAAGGCAATGCATTCCACCTTTCTAAGGCTGACTCAAGAACCCAGAGCAAAGCTGTCCAGATACACTCATTATCACATTTTTTTGGTGTTGGTCAGTGTTTGGTTCTGTGATAAAAGGTTAATCCCCACAAACACACAGGATCACAACAGGAGGTGGGGGAAAGCCAAGGACCTATGCAGAGAAATGCAGCCCCCTCACCTGGCTCCTCACAGGGTGTCACAGCCATCAGCCCCATCCCTCTGGGGAAAACCATCAGGAGGAGTCCATGGGAGAGCTTGTTCAGCCCCCTTCCCTCACACTGAGAAGGTTTGCTGTCAGTAGGGGTATGGGACTTACTGCCAGACACAGGGAAGAGCATTGTAGGATTGTACAAAACTTTCTCTGCTTTTAAAATTTTCTTAAAGAAATCAGTGGGAATTCTGACATATTGAGCGTAAGGAATGCATAATTCTCCCATTAGTTTCTTTTTGTCTGAAGTTATGATAATTTCACAACAATACTGAGACACAAAATAATGACAATTAACAGAATTTTTTTTTTTTATTCACTCAAATAATTTTTTCTTACAGATCAGGCACTAAAAATTTTGCCTTCTCAGAATAAAAATCAGATTGTGGACAGAGAAAAAAATGAATCTGAGGTTTTGGATAGGAGAAAATATTTTCAAACACAGTCCTTCTTATGAGGCCATCTGCTCCTTTGTTACCAGGTATGGGTTTGTAGGTGTTATGTGCCAGCTACTACAGATGACAAGCCAGCTCTGTGTGCAGGTACTTCTGAGGATGCCTAGCACAGGGCTGAACAAATGGGCTGCCCATGGAAATTGGAGAAAAAGCTGTGTTTTGGAAAACTAAAAATGAGACTGGACTCTAATGCTTGCTGTTAACTTCCCGGAGAGTGGATGTGGCCTGGAGTTAAAATGGGCACCAGTTAAAACTCACCCTGCCTTCAAAAGGTGTTAATTTTTCTGTTTACATGGACAGGTAGTGATAGGACAGGGAGGAATGGCTTTAAACTGAAAGACGGTAAATTTAGATTGGATATCTGGAAGAAATTCTTCCCTGTGAGGGTAGGGAGGCCCTGGCACAGGGTGCCCAGAGAAGCTGTGGCTGCTCCTACCTCTGGAAGTGTCCAAGACCAGGCTGGACAGGGCTTGGAGCAACCTGGGAGAGTGGAAGGTGTCCCTGCCCATGGCAGGGGGTGGCACTGGATGATCTTTAGGGTCCCTTCCACCCCAAATTACTCCATGATTTTATGAAATCTGCTTCACTCTCCTCCTCTCCTCTCTCTCCTCTCTCCTCTCTCCTCTCCTCTCTCCTCTC
>VZRV01009802.1:72583-297627 GCA_013398115.1 Falcunculus frontatus
CCTCTCCCCTCCCCTCCCCTGTCTCCCCTTTCTATGTACCTTTTCTTTCTCCATCAACCCTTGGCCTTAAAGCCTGAAATCAGAGGTCTCTGGATCTGCTACACCATGAAATTATTTAGTGAATGTGATGTTTATTCAAGATTCTTGATTCACTCAACCCACTCTCTAAAGGAATCTCTCCCAACATGCCCCCCAGTTCTTAGCTATGAAAATTTCATTCCCTTCCCCATGACTTTGTCAGCGCAGGGAACATCACAGCCTGCTTCAGAATGCTGCACTGTACTTAATGGTATTTTATGACACATTTTTCAAATCGAATTTAAAAGCATAACTGAGTGGAATTAAATTAATGCCATCTGGTAATGTCAGCAGCACCGGAGCTGCGCATGGCTGGCTTAGCTTCTAAACCTCTGGCAGCTTCCTGGGACTTATTTCTGACTGCAGGGTAAGAGGGAATGTGGTGATGGGAATTTTTTTTTTTAGGTTTTGTCTATGGAAGGGAGTGTGCGGGAGTAAATAGATGGTAACCGAGGTCTGGGTAGAGTTTCCTAAGTTTAGATGGAGGTATGTTCCTGGGTGAAGGAGGGAATGGAAATTTAGGATATGTATCTGTGTGAGTTTTGGTGTGATGGATGCATGTACAAGAACTCTGAGAATTTCCCTGAATTACCCAGACAGATCTTACCAGATCTGGTTTTGGGGTGGTTCCATTTTCCCCTCACACCTGCTCACATGGGTTGAGAAAATACATCCTAGCAACCATAGTACTGATTGTGATAATGATTTAAATGGCAAATTGTTGCCTCACTGAGCAGAATGCACGGTTTGTGCCTGTGTATATCTTGTCTGGGTGTAGTCAGGAGAGCCTCCTAGCAGCTTTGGAGCTGGAAAACTGAATACAACGGTACTCATGTAGGATGATTGAAGAGTGTGTGCATATGCTGGTGTGTGCAGGGCCATGGACGCGTGCAGCCTGATGCCTTTTGTGTCCACAGATGTTGTAGTGCTTGTTCTAATAACACAGAGCCAGCAAAGATCTGTTTGACATGGTATCTGCCTCAATTGAGTGCCTCACATTCATTTTCCTTTTTTCACTTTCTGATTTAAATGCGGCAATTCCAGCTTTTTCCTTTTCTGCATTGTGAAAACATCTCATAGTCATTTTAGCCAAAATAGATCACGCTTGCTCCAAGTCTACACAGCACAGAATGTACTTCATCAGTACTCAGAAACATTTTTTTATTCCTCAATGACTTTACATTTCCTCACCCCATTCAAAGCCATGTACTTGAACATATCGATTGTCTGGGCCTCTTTACCTTCCACACAGGCAACACTCAAAATGTTCCTCTCAGAGAAGAGGGAGAACATTCCTACTGACAGTGCTGCATTAGAATTGCACAGACCCAGGTGGCATCCAAATGAGCTCTGCTGGAGTGTTCCAGTCTCCTCTTGTACTCAGGGAACATCCAAGTTGCCATTGAACTTGGGTTCACATTGTGGGGGGAGGATGGACTCTGTTTCTCCTGATTAAATTGATGCGGGTGCTAACTGCCACTCAGCCCCCAGGACAAAACTGAGCTTGTTTGAAGTAATCTGTCGTGAAACACAAATAAAATGCTGCCCACAGGCTGCCCTATCCCTGGAAGTGTCTGAGGCCAGGTTGGACAGGGCTTGGAGCAACCTGGGAGAGTGGAAGGTGTCCCTGGCCATGGCAGGGGTGGGATGAGATGAGCTTTAAGATCCCTTCCAACCCAAACCGTTCTAGGATTCTATGATTCTATGATAAAATGACCACTGGTCCTTAGCGTCTCTTTTCTTTGTTTGCTTATCATGTTGAAGGCTATGAAATGCACACTCCTTCCTTTAGAGAAGATCACAGAATCTCAGAATGGTTTGGGCTGGAAGGGACCTTAAAGCCAGTCTTGTTGCAAACCCCTGCCATGGGCAGGGACACCACAAGCCAATCATCCTCTGCCACAAAATTCTTTATAGTGGTGACCTCACCTCCTCAATGCCATGGTGATGTTCCCATTCCTCCACTTGTACTACAGGCTTTGGTATCTTCTGGACACTTCTGTGATGAGAACACTCTGAGGGCAGATAATGCATTCGTACTGGTATATAAAGCACCAGAGATATTTATGCTGCTCTATAAATAATAAAGCTCTTTGGATTTACTTGGAGATGCAGGAGTATGGAAAGAGGGGAGTGTAATAAGTCAGGGAAACAAAAACAAAACAAAACAAACAGAAACAAACAAACAAAAAACCCAAACAAACCCAAACCAAATTCCAAAGGTCAATGAAAACTGATAAACACGACAGATAATGATGAAGCCAGAGGAATTCTGAGATCTCTGAGATACAAAAAGGGAAGAAAAATATAAGACTTTTTGAAGCTTCATTGCTCATTTTCTGTGCCCTATGCAATTTTATTTCCAAAGATTTTTATTTTTTCTGGCTACCTTCTCTAAGCCTGGTTTGTGCATGGAATTTCCCTGGGATTGCCAAAGGAACTTGTAGGGCTGGGAGCACTCTAGAATTTCCCCATTTAAAAAAATGTTCAAATAAAATGGCTGTGCAAGGATATTTCCCCCTTTTTTTTGTTTCTCAGACCTTGAACTCGACACAAGGTTGAAGCAGAATTTCATAAACTGTTCTTAATGCACAGGGATTTAAAGCACTGGAATTTGGTACACCAGGCAGGGGGACACTCATTTCCTTAATTTAAACATCTAGGTGTTCAACATCTGAGGCTGATGTGGTCACACCAGGCTGCTTCTGCAGCCAGCAGCAAGAGGCTCCCCTGCAAGATGCCTCATTTCCCTCTCTAGAACAGGCTCTAATCTGGGTCAGCTGAATCCTCTCGGGAGACACCCACAGCCCCACCCTGAAGAGAGATTGGAGTGATTATCCCAGCCCTCTCACTGCTCCACTTCTGAAGGGAAGGGAGATGAATCCCAGCCTCAGCAGCTATAACATCCCTCTGGGTTAGGGTGCTTAAAAATGTCTCTCCTCTTTGCCAGCTTGAAAGCCTCCATCTCTCTCACCAAGAGACAATTTCATGCTCTTAAACAAAGTACTAAGGCATGAAAGCACAATTCCAGTCTGCTCTTTCAGTAGGGCTGTTTAAAGAAAAGGGCCATGTGATGTGCATTGAATTGAACTGAGACATTGGTATCTGGGAAATGTTCCAGTAGACTGAGCAAGAGGGCTCTGCTCAGTGCCAGCATGAAACAATACAATTGTCATGGAGATGCATCCATTTACACCTGGTCTGCATTTGGCATGGGGAGAAGAGAAATTGCCCCTTGATCAGGGTATCTTTGACATATTGACTTATCTCTCTTGTGAGTAATGGAGTAAAGATGAGCACACCTTTGATATGTTAGAGTGGCTTCCCATAAATATTAAAGTGAAAGGAGACTTCATAGACTTATGGGATGGAAGCACCTGCAATTCATCTCCACAGACTGTGCTGAGGCTGAGGTGGCTGCCAGCTGCTGCCTTCCCAGAGGGGTCATTAATGGCTCTCTCTGGGCTTTTCCTGCTTGCTTTTCTGCTTTTCCAAGGTCTTCATGGATGGAAGGAAAACTTTGCCTTGCTCAGCCTCAATTTTCAAGGTGGCTGAGAGCTCTTTCTGCTGTGCCTGGGGAGAGTGTGAAATCACCATTGCTGGAGGCTTTTAAAAACAAACCAGACAAGTTCATGTCTTCAAAAGCATTGATCTTCCTGACCCTGTTGGAAAGCAAAAGGGTTGACTAGAAGTCATTCAGGAACGTTCCCACTTCTATTTACCACATTTTCTCCCACATGGCACGATCTCTAAAGAACTATTTCTCAGCCTGTGGTCTGCACAACACCTGGACATGTTGCATGAACTTATGGCAAAAAGCAATTGAACTGAGAAATGAAAATGCATTTCCATGTGCTATCAACTAGCAAAATGGGGAGGAAACAAATTAATGAAGCTCAGAGGTTTGGCCTTATTTCTGTGCGGCTGTACATGAAAATTGTGACAGAACTTCCATATTTTTGATTTGTAAAAAAAAAATTAATTAATAATTTTCCATTTGAAAAGAGAAACAGTGTCCTAAAAGCTATCAAATGCATTAATAGCACAGAGCCTGAGAGGTGGCAAATCCTACAAGAAAATCAGTGGGTTTCCTCTGAGTTCCACTGAGTTGATTATTAATCACCAAATCACTGCTAGAGCACCAGAAGAGCCTGGTACCCCCCAGCCTCTCCTTTCTATGTTTTTTCTCGTGTCTTTCCTGCTTCAGTTTTCAGGGTGATGCATCAAATAATCCCAAAGGAGGAAAACTGATCTTGGTAGGGTTTTCTGGTATCATCTGAAGTAATTTTCCTCCTCTTTCCAACCCATTCTCTCACTGATTTCTTGCCAGGTTTTTACACACCAAAGGTTTCTGCCACACCCCGTAAGAGAGGAGCAGTGGATACTGATGTTCCCTTCAGTACAATCTGGAAGTCAGTAAATCACCATCAGATGTTTATCAGGAACCCGGTGGTGCTGCCCAGCTCCTCCCTGGAACAGAATGAGGAAGCCTCGCACACAAACATGCTCCATTCTCTGCTGGCTCAACATTCCAAGGCATTTCAGTGTCAGGGTCTGGGCTTTTCCAGAGGTCTTTGCTGAAAGGAGTGACTTTCATATCATAGTGTTGTTAGCTGACAGGCTGTTGTTAGATAATTGGAAAAAATGTTTCCTCTTGCTAGGAACAACACTTGTCTCTTGATTTTCCTGGATGGTTTTGCACTGCTACCTGTCCTGAAAGATGTAAAGAAGTCACTAAAGAGCTGAACAAGAAAAGTTAAATGAGCACCTCATTGGAGTTAGCTTCAAAATCCTTGGATCAGTCAGCTTCAAAATAGTTGGATCAGCACTAGCTCTAATTGCATCCACTATTTTGGTTTCTTTATTTATTGTGTTGCTGTGAAGAGGAGCTTGAAGAAAGGAGAGTTGAGATAAATCAAACAGGCAACTACCTGTGTCAGGGAAGTATGCGTCAGGTTGGGACATATCACCTGACAGAGACAATGGGAAAGCCATAAAAGGTTTCCCCCTGTGCCAAGATGAGCAATTCATCACGGTTTTAGCAAAGAAATAGGCCCACGAGTCTCCCTTCCTTTCTTCCTCAGCCTATATGCACTTCCTCCATCCTGGAGAACAGCATAAAGGATAAGTGCCAAAATTTGGGACCCAAGGATTCTTGAAAGAAAACACTTGTAGGGCTCAACATCTGCTGCCCTGGGCACAGCACACGTGATCTGTAGAATTACACTAGAGAGGTAGAAACTGAGGAAGAAGGGTCTGAAGTCAAGCCAAAAGACCCCTGAAAGAAAGGTATGCATGACAACCTGGTAATACTGGGATTTAAATGGCATATGGGGTAAAATACCTCAATATTTCTTAGTATCAATTGCATATCAAGGATAGGGAAAGGAGACATATCTCTAGAGTGACCCTTCTTTCTACCGCCGATTTTTTGTTGCAGATGTCAACCAGTTGATAGGAAAGAAACAAGCTCCTTGGTTCTTTCCAGGGCTCTGACCAGCATGAACCCAAGGGCGCTGCTCTTCCTCTAGGAACAGCATAGGGAAGTAACTTCCATGATCCCTCCAGCAGCAGCTTTCCAAGATCCATATCACCCTCAAAAGTGTTCACAGCTCACCACAGGACATTCTCTGTGGCTGAGCTGCAGTCAGGGATCACTGTGCTCTAAAGCCAGGCAGCTCCATGAGCTCACATCCTGCTTCCTGGGGAGCCAAGGCTCATGTGCAGAAACCTATTCCAGCTGTAATTCCTGCGTGGATGCAAAGCCCTGTGCAGAGTCACTGAGCTGTTCACTCTTTGCAGCATGAATGCTTCCTCTGCCTTCCCCCAAAGTGGTATCATTTAAGGCTTGTCTGCACCTTGATAGAATTATAAGTGTTCTTTTATCACTGCCTTACATATTGTCAGACAAACATCTGCCTGCTGCAGAGACAGCCTGACCATGGCTCCTGCAGCCTTGGCAACAACCAGCTGAAAGTGCACCTCTGCTCAGGCCAGGGATGAAGCTTGAGAAAACCCAGTTGTTTCAGAATCACAGAATGGTTTGAGGTGGAAAAGACTTGAAAGATCTGATTCCACCCCCTGCCATAGGCGGGGACACCTTCCCCTATCCCCGGTTGTTCCAAACCTCTTCCAGCCTGGCCTTGGACACTCCCAGGGATGAGGCAGCCACAGCTTCTCTGGGCACCCTGTGCCAGTGCAGTTCCAGTTTCCTCACTATTCTTCCAAATTTTCACCTGTAAGAGAGGAACCAACTCAGCCTCTTCCTCAGGAATGTGATTTGAGGTTTTAGTGCAAGACCTGGATGCACTGGGCAGATTCCTGGATGTTCTAAGCCACTGAGCCAGTTTACATTCAGTTCGGGCGACTGTGTTTTGTTAAATCAAAATAGTTCCATACGAAATTAAAACCAGGTTTCAACATCTGTAGCAAACAGAGTGTGTGCATACATGTCACATCTGCACCTGTGCAAATGCCAATTAACCCTTATAATTAGCCACAATTTTTCTCATTACCATTAAGATGAGAATCAAAAGCAGGATTTTCTTCCCCATTTTCCCTTCTTCTTTCTTTCAGATCATGATCTTTCTATCACTATGCTGGATTGTGGGATATGTGTAATTGGCCATGTGAGACCAATCTTAAGGAAAATAATACACTCAAACTAAACCCTCAGAATCAAATTCCCAAGACCTCAGCACCTGAAATGCTGATTCGATTTTCAGAAGAGTTTCTTTCTTATTTAGCCACCCAAAAGAAGGGGTAAATTTGTGGCATTTCTCTGCCTCTAGCAGTTTTACAGTGATGCAGATTGTTAAGGGGAATCAATGCATAGAAAATGGAGCATTTTGGAGAAAATTTGACTCTGAGAGCCTTCAACCCTTCTGAAAATGGTGAGAAAATGTGGCTATTTCATCACTGCATGAGGCTTTCCTGCCCTAGATCATGGTTTGTAATAAATAGATATCATCTGACAAGCAACAATACTCTCCCCTCATTATTTATCATTATTCATTAATCACACCTCAGTAATCACCTACATTATTTATTATTATTCATTACCTTTTGAATAAATAATAACCATGGCAGGGATTACCATTATGAGGAGCATGGGGAAAGACAGGATATTCATGTATGAAGTACCAGACTCCCACAGACTTTATTTTTGAAGAAGTCTGCTATGGGTAGGAAGAGTAGGAAGAATATTGTAGCTACTATGGTTTAAGTGAGGAAAGGCTTGTGAGAAGTATTACTTCTCATTATCCCGAATTATGTAATTGAGGGGGAGAAAAAAAAAGGGCCGGACAAGATTTCAGACACTGAACTTGTTTTCAAAATTGAAATAGGAGCAATAAAAACTTACTTTTGGATGTTATTATTTTGTCATTGGATTGACAGGAATGGATTAGCATACATCGATTGTTAATGTATGTACTTACAACTCCTCTGATCACAATTTATTTTTTCCTTAAATATATTTCAGAATTGTATGCAGCTGCATCGATTTTGATGGAGCTTCTGGCTGAGAGATTTATCTCCAGGATGGCTTTCTGATCACTTCCAAAGACAGAGATTGTGATCCCAATTGAAATGGAAGTCACTTCTCAGCTTAAAGATTTGTAACATCCCTCATCTAGACGTCCATCAACAGAAAGCTTATTAAAGTATTCTTAAAAGCACTGAGTAAAGGATAATTCATGGCTGTCCTTTCTAGCTGATTTAAGAGCTAAAATTTCTTACTTTAACACAGATCTCCTTCCTGTTGGGAATTAAACCTCAGACTTACTGTCCCCTCCGAACTCACTGAGATGTCCTGCAGCACATCACCAAACTGCACTGTGGCCTCCTTCAGTCTTTTCTTATCAAGGTTTAACGACTTCATCTTTTCTCACAGGTTCTGTTTCCTGGAACTTCTCCCCTTCTTGCTGGCATCTGTTTGAGTCTCTGCAGTTTGTGCATATCACAAAAGGGGTGCCCCAAGCCCTCCCTCTCCGGCTGAAGCCTCCTCAGTCCCAGCTAAGCAGGATGCACGACCTGCCTGGTGCTGCCTTCCAGGGGAGACTTTCCTCTCCTCACTGTTAATCCATATTCATCCTGGGAAGTATCATAACCCCAGAGCCTTTTCCACAGTGTTCCCGTCAGGACAGTTTTTCTCCCTTTCATGGACACAGCCATGGTTTCTCCTTCCCGAGGAGTCATTTGCACCATTGTCCTATTGAATTTCATCTTGTTGATTTCCTGCTGCTCCTCCGATGAATCAGAATCATTTTAAATTCCAATCCTGTCTCCCAAACTGCTCACAGTCCCTTCCAACAAAGTGTCATTTGTAAATTTTATAGATGTGCACCTCAGTACATCATCCACATGGATAATGAAAATATTGAAGTAGTGTGGGACTCCAATTCTAATGTCCTTCCAGTTTAGAGGAGAACTATTCATGTGTGACTCCTCAGCCAATTGAGGACCCATCCAATTCAAGACTTCCTCTAGTTAATATTTTCCTTGTTTACTTCTAAGAAGATGCAGTGGGATGATATTAAAATCAAGATACATCACAACTGCTGCATCCTCCTAAACCACTATGGCAGGTGGCTCTAATAAAGAAGAAAATTAGATTGATATTACAGAAATTGTTCTTTGCAAGTCCATGTTGACTGCACCTTTTATTTTTATTATCCTCCAGGTACTTATAAATTTATCAATAATTTAATCTATTATTTTTCTGGGTTAAAATGACTGGTCTATAGTTCCCTGGGGCTGCCTCTCCCCTTCCCAAATGTAGGAACTATGTTTGCCCTTCTCTGGTCCTCATACAATTCCCATCAGCCATTATTCCCTATCAGACCTCCAGGAACCAATTTTAATTGGATATGCCATAAAAATTAGGACTGGCAAAATTAGTTTCTTCAAGTCTGGCAGCTGCATAGCTCAATTCTTCCATGTTTTCATCCATCTGGACCTGTTGCTGTATGTGCTGCAGGTTGCCATTCCTTTATGTTAAGTTTCTTAAGAATCACATAAATCACATCAGGTTATAAAAACCTCTGCAAAAAACACCTCACAGTCATCTGGCTGCCCATTCTGGAGTCTCTTAAATGTTTTGCTGTTATACCACAATTACTATGCACAGGAAAATAATAGTGAAAATAAAAGAGGAGAATTACAAGTTCCATAGACAGATCCTGTTGAAGTCAGGGGGGTTTGTTCCCCTCACACTGCATGTTTGGAAGCACAGGGAACACCCTTTGATCCTCTGCACACAAAATCCAGGGCCACTTTGAGCCACCTCTCCTGCAGCTGGCAGAAGGGCCTTTCCCATCCCATTGGCACATGCTGATCCATGCCTCTTTTGCCTGGAAGGCAAATGACACTCAAGTAAAACATTTTGAAGCTTCCTTACCCCACATTTGGCACTAATGAGCTGATGAGTGAAATTTGCAGCTGAAGATGTGTTTGCCATGAGAACCCAGGTTCTTACTGCTGCCTGTGAATTGGTGTCTTCCCCAAACAGCCTGTGAGACAGGAAGGGCATCCTCTCTTCAGGCCATAAATCATCCCCTTAATTGGTGATCAGATGCTGTGTGAGAGGCCTGGCAGGTGTCAGTTCATGGCTGTGTAATTGAAGGCAGCTTGGTCTGCTGCATCCCTGCCCCCCTCGTCTCCTCAGGATGTTGGAGAATCAATGCAAGCCTGAAGTGTGACTTACAACAGCAGAGGGGAGAGAAACAGGAGGATGCAGAAGTTTATCTTCCTGCAGAGCGGTGTGTGGGTGACAGCTGAGGCAGCCCGAGTTGAAAGGCACCTCAGATGTGCATTGAGGTGATTATCAGACATCAGAGAGACTCCCAGCACTGCTGTTCCAGCTCATTGTTTCAGGGGCTGGAGGGAAAGGGGTGTACGGAGGATTTCCACTACATGGACTAGAAAATGAATGAAAGAAACTTCTGGGACAAGAACTCTGATCTCCTTCTCTTGAGCCAATGTCTGCTCTAGTTCATGTCTGATATTTTCTTCATTTGTTCTCTTTTTTCTCCTCTCACTCACAAGGGGTGTAGGTGCACTGTCATGCATATCTTAAAACACAATTTGGTGTAATCACTGCTGAGAACTAGAAGGAACGTGCTTTCCTTCAGGGTCGATATTCAGGCCTAAGATATTTTGGGTTCCTCATGGTATCAGCCATCTAACCCCTGTTTAGGTGACTAACTCCCATTTTAATCAGCAAAAGTTAAGTCCTTAAATGTCTTTAAAGAGCTGGTCCCCAGTGTCTTCCAGCTTCAGGTCCAATCACTGCTTCATCAGCCCCTGGATCCAATCAGCAGTGATTGATTTAATGATGTCAATATTCCTTTCCACTCCTCCATAATTTCCTGTCCCTGCCCTTTATGACTTACTATAGGAAGCAACCCATTATGATAATTCAGTATTCTTACTGCAGACAACCCTGCTGAAAATGAAAAGCCAAATTCTCCACAGCCCCGAGAAGCATCAGGAGCTGCAGCAGCAGTGTTCAGGCTGCTATTTATTGAATTGTTTGTCTATAATGCAATGCCACAGTTAAAAAATTAAATTAGTCTAATTATCCTATTTAAGGCAATAACTCTCCTATTGCTACCACTCCCATAATTTTTCTGCATTTCCATCTCCTAAATTATCCACTTCTAGGCTTTTTTTTTTTCCTAGCCCGCATATATCTGAAAAAAATATCCTTCGAGGTATAATTAACTTTTTCATTCAGAATCCTAATTTCCTCTCTCAGACATTTTCTGCAGTGTTTAAACTATTTATTATGCAAACTTAAAGAAGTTAAAATATGAATTATGTACAAATCTATGTACTGGAGTTTGCAGCTAATCACTGCATCTTTGTGTCTTGTGGTTCAAGGGAAACAAAGTGCACAGCGTAGAAAACATCAGAGTCCAGAGCTCAGCATAGAAATTTTTTTCCTCCTGTAAAAGACATCCTTTCCCCCAAAAATTAAATAACATAATGCCATTCCTTTCATGATTTTATTTTTTATCCTGTGCTCAGGTAGTTTCTTATCACCCACCACTGTGTTTGCCTCCCTTCACATCACACTTCCTTCATCTCCTCTAGGCACTCTCACTGCAGTGGGACATGTGAAGACTTGCAATGTCTTCCTCAGGCTGGGGAAGAGCACACACAGTTGGCGTCTGATTTTTCTCCTTTTCCTGATTCTCCTCATTTGTTTATTCTTTGCCCTTGCATTTCTTGGCTTTCCCAGTGGGATTTCACACTGCAGTTGTGAGGGTGTGGACTGTCTTGTAGACATCTTGTACTTATCAAAGGCATTTGTCTCCACACATCGTTTAGGCTTTAGCAACATCCTAAAGGATGCTGATGCTCTTGTCGTGGTGAAAGCTGCACAGGGCTCCAAGCCTAGACTGAGGCCTGAAAAACGTCAAAGAAAAAGACATTGTGGTCCCAAGTATTTTTCAATCCACGGCTCTTCATTCTGCTAATTAATAGCACATCAGTGGCCATCTATCTGTCCTATCAGCAGGAAAATGTTCAAAATCCCCTGTAGCTTTTCAGTGGCATATTTTCCTGTGTGTCTGTTTGAACTAACATGGAATTACATTTCTTGGAGAAACCTTTTCGCCCCCAACGTGTGCGACTTGAAGAAAAGGAAAGGGAAAAAAATATGCTCTATTTATTTTTGCATATGGGATTTTTATGATGCATTAGCACAGAAAATGGACAAGCTCTGTGGGGTTGCATCCAATGAGAGGATGGTGAAAAGAATGAATTGGTAGAACTGGATTTTCTGATTGTGTAAGGCTGGGATGCTTCACTGTTCTGTTGGGTTGAGAGCTGGAGCTGGATTTTCTGAAATATGAAGAGTTCTCAAAGGGATTTGTCTAAGAAAATAAGACTTACTTCCCCTAAATTTAGCAGCCAAAAGGTCAGGCATTCTGTCTAACCTACCAACCCAAATTCAGTCATCCCTAACTAAATAGTTATTAAAATGGGTGGGATAAAATGTCCTTTTGGATTTTTTCTGTGTGTTGAATATATACAAAAGGAGACCAGACTGTGTATGAACAGAGACTGGACATCTCTGACAGCCTTGACTGTCCAAGGCTGGGAGAGGGGATGGAAATACAGTCCTGAATCATGGAGAAAAATCCCTTCTCTAGGAAAATTCTGGGCAAGACTTTAATTTATCAGGCACTTAATAGCTCATAAGCAGAGTAAATGAATGTGTTGTTGAAGCTGTGTCCATATTCAAGCCCAAATCAAGGACGTTTGTGCTTCTGGAATGAAACTTGACCAACAGATAAATACTGCTGAGCATGTGCAGCGGAAAGAGGAACGCTCCTGGCTGTTTTCTGTGAAGACTCATGCTCAAACCATGAGCTCAAACCCTGCTGAATGTACATTTTATTCCCTTCCTTTGGCCACCAGCCCAGTGGACATATGGAAAAAGCTGGTAGGTGCAATTCATTAGGAAACAGAGGATGAGACTTGTGAACGTGGAAACCAAAATACTGAAGTTCTGTCTGTGGTGTCAGAGTAGATTTAGAGACTTTGGGATTTTATTCAAGGTGGGGTCACAGGCCTTTTCCCAGACAGATTCCTGTAGAACTGGGAAAGAAAACAAACCTGTCCAGTGTGGTTTTGTGAGGAAGATAGGTCTTGCAGTCTCCCAAAAGTGGAGGAAAAAGCATTGTTAAATACTCTTACATCAGCTTCAGTGTTTCTTCCTAATTGGCTTTGTGTCATTACCAAAGGCCCCTGACTGCTCTTTTCACTCAGGCACATGGCTGTGTGCATGAGGAAGAAGAACTTGTTTGGATTTTTTTTCCTTCTCCATCCTTTTGGAAGTCAGCAGCTCCAGAGGAGAAGGATTTTTGCAGCAGCTTAGCTGTAACCTCGGTGTAACCTGAATTTAACTTCTCAGTCAGTCCATGGGACTCAAACCTGCAGTTTCAGAAAACCTGGTGGGAATTACAGATTCTGTGATTTGGTCCCTTAAACCATCCCATTAGTCTTGAAAGTTCACACAAGCCTGCACCAGGGGGAGAAATAATTGCAGAAGAACTGAGCTGGAACATCAGATAGAGACTGGAAAACAATCAGAATAAGTTAAAAATACCTTCTGCAAAGACAGCTACAGGCTGGTGCTTCTGAAAAGCTGAGTTCCTTTCTCATCAGGGATTCTCACTATTATTTTTATTTATTGCTTTTGACACCTGGTCTATCATATCAAGAATTCTTCCAGCTCTGCAGCCTCCTGACAGATGCAGCATGCAGCAAATGCCTTCCCAATGCAGCTGCCGCTGTCCTAGCAACAGGCTTAGGATGCAACCAAATCCTGCTGTGATCAGGGCTGGACAAGTTGAAGGATGGATAAGATGGATGCAGTGATGGCTGCTGAGACGATGAGGCTGAAAACTGTGTCTAGGAAACTTAAAGACTGGCTGCAGCAAATAAAATATGCACAGCAAGCGGAAGAGGTAATGTCAGTTCAAATCTTATTTATGTCATCAGTAGGAGCTCTGTGAGTTTGTTGCTTTCCCTTTTTTTGTTATTTTTTGTTCGGGATGTCTCTCATTAACCTGCTTTTCCCTGGATTTGTTTGTGCCTAACTTTGGCAGCCAGCCAGCAGAAAGCAGGGCTTTAATTTCACAAACTGTAGATTGTGTCCCAGTTATTAAACCATATTTGTTTCTCTCTTTCCAGAGTTTTGTTTTAGGCTTGTTTTTCCTTTTTTTTCCTCCCCCTCCCTACCTCTCTTTTTTTCTTTTTTTTTTTTTTTTTAAATTTTTATTTCTATGTTGTTTTGCTTCTCTCATTCCCACCAAGGCAAAACAGCATAGAGATTTAACTCTTGGGGTGCCCCAAACAAAACCGCCATTCCAGGTGGGCCAGATGCTGCTCTGGAAAGGGTCCTGACCAATGGAGTCCCTGACAGTGCCAGGGGCTGTGACAGAAGTGGCTCTGAGGGAGCCACTGGAGGACTGTGCTGGTGAGCTGTGACCTGATGGATGTCCTGGTCCACGGGGTGAGTGGTACTTTGATAATGCAGTCCCTTTTTGGACACTTCCCAGTCAACGAGTGAGGTTTTAAGAAGCAGGAAGCACATCCATACTCCTTCTTTTCTCTCTCTCACTTGGAGTGGTTTAGTTGCTTGCTCAGCCTTTGCACGTGGTCAGTGAAAAAACAAACCTTTCCCAGGAGACCTTTCCAGAGCAGATCTGAAGCTCCCCTTGCACAAACCCCTCTTTTTCTGAACTCTCAAGGAACACCTCAAAGACAAGTTGTCTAAACTTCAGTGTTGTAAATCTCCCCCTCTCCTGAGCAGGAACCAGTTTTACAAACACAGACTCACAGCTCTGCATCTTGGAGTTTGAAAGAGAGTTTTAGGCATCTGTGTCCTTATTTTAAATAACTGTTGTGACTGCTGGAGCATGGACCTGCAGATAGGAGCAGCAGAGCTGAATAATCCACATTCAAATTTGGGCTCAGGCCAAGTTACCACTGTGAAAATTCTGGTTGCACAACTCAGGCAGAACATTTAAACAGTGCTTGGGAAAGGGGCTTTCATTTCATGAGCTTCAGCAGGACCCAGTGATGCCCTTCCTCACCCACAGGTTGGAGTGGGACAGCTCTGAAACTAAAGGGATGCACACTGAAGGCAAAGAGTTCTGTCTTGCTCATAACAAGATTCTCCTGGATATCTGGAGATGTGTTTTAGCAGAGGATATAGTAATAACTTTTTCTTTTTTTAAATTGTCCATTTCTTCACTGAGTACCATCCATATTCTGTAATTATGCAATATCTGAAAATTCTGGAAAACATCTCAGTTTTGCTGCTGGCAAAAAAAAAAATGTATCAATGCATCGTGCTTCACCCAGTGATATCTCTTTTCCCCATGGAGGTGCAAAGATGGCTCATTCAGTCAAGAGATATTGCTCAGAGGTTCCCAATCCATCAACCTGGCATAGAGAAGATGGATGCCAGATTCTTTTTAAAGACATGTTAGTGTACACAAGAACTCTGAGAACTGTATTTCAGATTGACCCATTTAAAAAAAAAAAAAAAAAAAAGGGACTGTAAGAGACAAAAGTCCCCCATCAATTTTCCCCATCACAAAGTCTAGCTAACATTTCTAGCACAGCTGCTATCCTAATTAAAGCCTAGGGTGTTTTAAAGCACAGGCAGAAAAATACCATTGTATGCTATTTCTAGTCTCAGTCTCCACTGAACCCTTGCCAATCCTATGGGAAAGAAGAGACACAGAGAAATTTGGGCCCAGACATTGGATGTGTTCAGGCTCTTAAGTCCCCACTGAAATGGTGTCAGTGAGGATCCAGGCTGGAGGATATCAGAAGCTACAGAAAAGTCATTTCTGAGAACAAAAAAGGTTTCTGTCTAAAGCCTGTTCCCACTTCTTACGAATTCCTTCTGTGTTTCAGGACATGTTTGTGTTTGCTGGCCTTTCTCTCCCCATTCATTCCGAATTCACTCCTGAACTGGCACAAGCCAAGCTATGAATTATTGGTGCCCCTTCAGCGGAGCGGATGTGGGCTCCAGATGGTGCATTGCTCTTGGGCTGGCAGGGGATGCAAAGTTGAACTTCAATGTCAGTGAGCAGCTAAATGACTGAGGGCTCATCCACAGACACACTTTAGTCACTGCTCTGAAGATACCGAAACTGGGCCCTCACAAATTGTGCAGAAGTGCTGCTCTCTGAGAGGGAGCTGCACTTTCTGCACTCACACCTTGAGCAAACCTGAACACAGAGGCTTGAATCTGGTACCTGCACTTGTTTTCTAGGTCACTTTTTACACTGTCAGTTGTCCTCTAAACATCAAGCCAGCCCTTCTTCAAGTATGTCTTTTGTTTGATTTGGCTTTTAAAAATTCTTTTTCCCTTGCTGGTGCTAATGGTATTTTTGAAGCATAGAAAATGCTGTCAGAGAGTTCCCAGTTTTTTGGGCTTTTTTCTCTTTAAATCCTTTTACCCAAATGACTGGTAAGTTTCATCTGACTGGTAATTTCATCTTTGTGAAATCAGCTCTGGGTGTGTGTATCTGTGTGGATTGGATGTTATTCCATTTGCATGTAGCAAGAGTTAAAGTCTATGCCACTTGCATCCAAATAGCTCTCTGATTTTTAATTCTGGGACTGAATTCTCTTTATCTGTCAAGATGATGAGGTCTAGCATTATCGTCCTGTTGGATAAAATTTTTATCCAACATTTTGGGAAATTCTCGTCTTCATTTTTGGAAAAAAAATCCAGCATATTTTAGTTCTAGCAGCATGAGATCTCCTTCACAGGCCGTGCAGATGAAAGTCTTTTCCTTCCTACTTATAATAGAGAGGCGTGTAAAGAGCCAGACAAGAAATCAAGTTTCTCTCTTGTCTGAAGTGGGTAGCAGAAAGGACCTGATTTAGTTTTTATTTGTGAGAATGTAACTTCAGATCACTTGCTTCTGAGTTCTCAGAGACTCAGAAGCATGAAATGCCATTTTTGACACAAGAATATTGTCCTCCTACTTTTATTTGGCTGGTTCTGCTTGCTAAAGGCATCGTAACCAGTGCTTTTAACATTCCACTCATGCAAATCTTCCCATCAGGCTTCAGTAGCACCAAAGTAGGTTGAGTTTGTACTCGTATGTGAGCAATTCCTATTCCTCCTTTCCTACCCAGAATCTTCACACTGGTGTACAGGCAATTAAAGATTTTCTAGTCCTCCATCTCTCTTGGTACCTCAATTACTCGGGTTTTCAACATCTTGATTTTGTGCTAAATTAGTGCTCCCTGTCCCTTCTCTTCCTCCTCCCCTTTGCTATGAATACTCTGCTCTCCTGCACCCTGCTCTGCTCAGCCCCCTCTCTCTGCCTTCTTCTCCACTGGAATGGATTTTCTCCAAGCAGCGCAGCCTCGTGCTCACACACAATGACCAATACCCCACAGAAATCACAGCTATTTAACACAGTCCCACTGCAATTTTACATCCAGAATGTTTGACCCAATTGCATGTCCAGACCTGTGTGCAACAAGTGCGTTATTTATCCTAAGACTCACTAAACACTTCCTAAGTGGATTTGGCAATGAAGTCTTGTTTTTTTTTTGGGGGGGGGGGAATGATCAAATCAGTCCTTGGATGGTCTTTCATCGTGGGATTGTTGGGGTGACCTGTGCAGGGCCAGGAACTGGACTCAGTGATCCTTTTGGGTCCCTTCTGACTCAGGAGGTTCTATGATTTCTTGAAAGAGAATCTGAGAAAGGATCTCTCTTTTCTTTGGATTTTTTTCACCTCCTTACACCTCTTTTCTTTTTTTTTTTTTTTTAATAGATATACACAATTTTCTTTTAATCTATGCTCTGAGTACATTCTCAGTCCCGTGCAGATCCCTATTCCATTCTACTAATTGGATCATCAAAGATAATTTCCTACATAACAGCCTAAGAGACTCGAAACAACTGAACATTTCCAGTTAAGTGAAAATTATTCTGTTTTCCTTCTGTTTGGAGCTCTCATTCTCAGGACAGTAGTTACGCATTAGGTCACCAAATCCTTCTGGTGCTGGTGGTTTCTGAGTGTCCAGTTGGGTAATTCTGGTCTCAGCTCTTCTGTGAAGCTCAAGGGACTTTGTGCAATACTGATATCATAGAATCCTAGAAGAGTTTGAGTTGGAAAGGAGCTTAAAAATCATCCAGATCCAACACTCCTGCTGTGGGCAGGGACACTTCCCACTATCCCAGGTTGCTCCAAGCCCCATCCAACCCGGCCTTGGACACTTCCAGGGATGGGGCAGCCACAGCTTCTCCGGGCACCCTGTGCCAGGGTTTCACCACCCTCACATGGAAGAATTTCTCCTTAATCTCTAATCTAAACCTCCTCTCTGTCAGTTTGAAGCCATTCCCCCTTGTGCTGTCACTCCAGGGCCTTGTAAAGGGTCTCTCACCATCTTTTTTGTAGCCCCTTCAAGAACTGGAAAGTCACAATTAGGTCACCCTGGAGCCTTCTCTTCTCCAGGCTCAGCATTCCCAACTCTTCCAGCCTTTCCTCACAGCAGAGCTGTTCTGTCCCTCTGATCAATTTAGTGACCTCCTCTGGACCTGCTCCAACAGCTCCATGTCCTTCCTGTACTGGGGACCCCAGAGCTGGATGCAGCTCTGCAGGTGGGGTCTCACCAGAATATGATTTCCATGAGTATTTCATTAGTGGAGCCTCCACCTTCCCACAGCACCCCAAGTATTGTGTAAATGCTGCAGAGATGGGAACAGTTTCACCAGGCTCCGAGTCATGTTCTCAGGACATTCACCCAACCACTGCCAAACTCAGCTCACAAAATTCAGAGTGATCCCTGGTCCCTCTGTTCCCTTTCAGGATGAGATTTTTGACTCCACCTACTCAGGAACAAGACAGCAGTGACGAGTCCCAGCAAAAAGTCCAGTCCCCAGCAAGGTGCTGACTCACCCAAGGGCTGCCAGTGACAGAGGCTTTCCTTAAAAACTCAGTACTTTTAAAAGCAGATGAATAATGAACTCGAAGCCACATTTCTGCAGCTCAATGGTGACATCCAGTGACTGGCTCACTTATTCCCAGGTGTGCATTCCATAGGGGCAGGCTGGCCCTGCTCCTTGGCTATGAGGATGGCTCACGTCTCCTGCAATCACATCATGTTCATGCCGAAAAATACTTTAAAACAAAATCTCTGTTCGGATTTGCATAATCACCTAATTGCAGTGCCTCACATCTCTTTTGTTCCCATTGAGCAGCTCGATGCAGCCAGCGCTGTGTCCTCACGTTCCACTCCCAGCCCTAATGTACCTGGAAAAGGGTTTAACTCTGTTGATGAAGCAATTCCAGCCTTTTAGCAGGAATTTCACCAGCAGCAGCTGGCAGGTAACTTCCCTGTGACCTGAAGTGATCTGAAATATTTATCAGCCAAGGCTCAAAGTTGTTCTTTTGCAGTCATACCATGGCTGGCCTGAGGGTATGGGACTCTTCCGGGCTGTGTGGGCAGAGAAGAAAGGGGAGGAAAGGCAGAGGAAAGGGGTGAAATGCTGGAAAAAACCAGAAAAAACAGGCATGAAAAGAAAAAAAATGGATGGAATGACAGGGAATGGCAAAGAAAAAAGGAGGAAAAAAAATGAAAAGAAAATGTATGGAGGGAAAGGTATCAAAAGGAAGCTGAGGGAGAAGCAGAGATGAGGAGGAGGAAGAGCTGTCCCGGTCTCAGGGAGAAATGGTGTCATTAAGGGAGCTCAGTGCAGTGGAGATGGCGTGTGCTAAATAACTCTGTCAGTGCAGCAGCATCCGGCTTTCCACAGTGATAAATGTCACATGTCTTCGCTGACACTTGATAAAGGTTCTGTCTATCAGCAGTGCCAGCCAGCGGGGCCAGCTGGCTCCAGCTTAACCTTCATCACTGCTCTTTCAAAGAGAAGTCCCAGAATTTTCCTCTATTTGACCACTCCCTCTTCCCAGCCCATTCACCCTGCTCACCTCAGTGCTTTCTGGCACTCAGCTTAAAAAAAGACCACAAGCAGCAGAAATAAAACTGTCTGACTTAGCCAGCCAAGGAGAGACAGTCTGGGACTGGGCTCATCCAACCAAGGCTCTCAAGTAGGATGGAAAACATGAAAGAATCGTGGAAATGTTAAAATAATAGAAAAAAAATTATGAAAATAAATAATCTCACCCTTTAAACCAGGCTTGCAGCTAATGAGTCATTGAGCCGGGCAGTTCCTCAGGCAGTGTTAAAGATGGGTGCTGATTCACACCACAAGGATTTGGCCCTTGTCCTAGTTTCACCCCACCTGGCAACAAAGAATCACAGAGCTGCTCACTCCATCCCCTCCTACCACAGTGAGATGGGGAGAATTGGAAAAAAAATAGTAACTCGTGGGTTCAGATAAAAACAGTTTAATAATTGAAACAAAGTAAAAGATTATAACAATACTAATAGTACTACTACTAAGGAAAAAGAGAGGATTAAAACCCAAGAGAAACAAGTGCTGCGCAACACAACTGCTCACTGCCCCCTGCCCAATGCCCACCCCATCCCTGAGCAGTATCAGCCTTCCAGCCAAATCCCCTCAGTTTCTCTACTGGACAAGAATCTCTGTGGTGTGGAACGTCCCTTTGGATAGTGTGGGTCAGCTGCCCTGGCCATTCTCCCTCCCAACTTGTGCACCTCCTCATTGGCAGAGCATGAAATGCTGAAAAGTCCTGGATTTAGGGAATCAACAGCAACCAAACCATCACTTTGTTATCAACATTCTTCTCATATTGTATCCAAAATGCAGCACTAGCCCAGCTACTAAGAAGAAAATTAACTCTGTCCCAAGCAATGTCTCATGTGCCCACAAGGGGAGAGGAACATGGTGACAAAGGCACTGGAAGACCAGATCAATTAAACTGTCATTATATACTTAAACTTTGGATTGGCTCTGAGAGCACTGAGAAGCAACTAGAGTCATAATACTTCCCATGGGGAAGCCCAAACATCCTTTAAAAATGCAAACATTCTAAGCCATAATTGGAAAGTGCAGCCTGGCCACATTATTAGCTTCATTTTGGAGATGAAACCAAAAAAGGAAGGTTATTTATCTAAGGTGAAAAAAATCAGCGAAAAGCCCTAGTGCAAAAATAGTAAAGCAGCCGGTCAGCCTGGAATCAGGAGAGGCAGCAACATCTGAGCTGCACAACAACATGAACCAATACAAACCACCCGAATTGCAGCTATTCAGGAAGTGAATTATTCAGAGAGGATAAGAATAAATCACACATTAGTACATCAGGTTAATATGGCAGCAAATAACAGGAGAACAGGGTTATTTAGGATATATATAAATTCTTGTCAAGTGAGGTAATTTTTTTTCTCCCTCTGGGCTCAACGAGACAAACATTCAGTCAGTTCTGAGTATCTCAGCATCAACAATGTATTGACAACTTGGAGGGAACTCAAAGAACATCTTCAGAGATGATTTAGGGACTGGAGGGATTGATTTACAAGGAAAGATTTCATGCCCTAAGTGGAATAGATCCATCTCTACTATAATTCCATTGATGTCAAAGGGCCAAGTTTTGCCCACAATTACAACAATGTAGATGTGGCAAAACTTCACTGGAATAAAAATGTAAGGTCATGATTAGGGGAAAAAATGGAAAGGGAATATTATTAGACTCTGGACATATCACTGTGGAGAAACAGTAGAAACTCCAGTGCTTGTGACATTAAAAATTAACCAAGATAATAGTATTGAACAATATTGTACAGAGACTTGCAGTGACAAGGGAAATAAAAATACGTAAGTGCTATTTCCCCATATTTTTATGATGATGATGATTACTGTTATATGAAAGCAGGAATCCACATCTGAAATTAACTGCCTATTGGCCCTTTTAAACATAACATGTTTTAATATAGACAAAATACAGCAGGGGAAAATCCACCTTTGGCAGACATGAAGAAAATAAAGAAGGTTTTTAAAATATGTAATGGATAAAGCAAACCCTAACAGAAGTATCAGCCTGTTCCAATATACATCAGCCAAGGATGGTAAAGTAGAGATGACAAACTGTTAATAACAATGGAAAAAAGGGAATTCTATTCAATATCAGTTTGTAAACTTCAGTGTAAAGAGATGGCTCTGAGGAAAGGTTTTAGAGCATGCCTGAAGTGAGCTTCAGGTTGATTTGTAATTCAAAGTATGAATCACAGAATCACCAAGTTTTGAAAAGGCCCCCAAAACCACTGAGTCCAACCTTTGACCAATCCTCACCTTGTCCCCAGCCCAGAGCACTGAGGGCCATGTCCAGGTGTTCCTTGGACACCTCCAGGGATGGGGACTCCAAACCTCCCTGGGCAGCCCCTGCCAATGCCTGAGCACCCTTTCCACGGAGCAATTCCTCCCAATGTCCAACCTGAGCCTCCCCTGGCACAGCTTGAGACAACGTCCTCAGTGTCCTGTCACTTGTTGTCTGGAAGAAGAGACCAATCCTCACCTGACCCCAGCCTCCTGTCAGGGAGCTGTAGAGAGTGAGAATGTCTCCCCTGAGCTCCTTTTCTCCAGGCTAAACAACTCCAGCTTCCCTAGCTGCTCCTCACAGGACTTACAAGCTGGTGTAGTCCTCTGGAATCCCAGAATTTCCCAATAGGTTGGGAGGGGAGATTATTATCCTATTACCCCTACTCTTTTATCTCTGAGACAAAAATACCATCTCTAGCAGAAAAAAAAAAGCGCTGATGATTTTTAGAAAAGCAAGATGACCTGAGCAGGTTTCAGAGTATTTTTGTGTCCAGGTTTAGAAATAAATCAAGGCAGCTGATGTGCACAGTATGAGGAGGAAGTGAGGCACAGGAACAGTTGTATCCATCACAACTGAGATCAGGAAGATAAGAGGCATCAAAATTCTATCGAAAAGCTGTTCTCAAGCAGCTCTGTGTGTGAGCAGTCCCTCTGACTGCAGGGGTAGGACCTCTTCCAGAGGGAAGAATACACAAGTACTAAATTCAGTCCTAGAAATACATGAGCTGTTGCTCCTCCCTACCCCATGCAGTTCTCCAGGACTGTAAAACAGGGCTATGGATGGTCACAGCCCTGCTCCCCCAGCCAGGGGCTGATAAGCAAGGTTGATAAAGAGAAGTTCTAAAAAAAATGTGCACTAACTGAAAAAAAAGGTCTTTTAAGGAAGTGCAGAATGGAAAAGGAGGAGAAGGAAGAGAAGACTAGGTTTACAAGGCATGGAGATCTCCACAGAGAGAGGATAAATCAGCTGAAAGACTTTGGCAAACAACCAGCTGAGAAGTTGATTTTGCTCAGACACAACCTTTGAACTGAAAACTGCAGATGGCAAGGAAGGTGAAGAGGTCATTTCAGTTCACCAGTAGACGAACAACAACTGTTATAGACCAATCTGGGTACTTTAAATCAAAATCAAGGGACAGTTTGGAAGATATCTAACCCATAAATTCAAACAAAAGTAATATATAATATGAGAGTTACAGGTAACAGGAAGGTCTGATAACAATGTGACATTAAAAACAAAACTCACTATATGGGATTACAAGTTGCTTTGGATTGCTAATTTATCCTGACATAAATGCAGCGAAAATAATGGAAGAGCTAAGAGAGGAACCAATTAATAAAGAATTAAGGGATAGGAATTGAATTAATGACTGTCAACATGATTTTATGGAAAATAGGTTTTATCAAATAAGCCTGATTTAATTATTTGGGGAGATTCCAAGTTGGACTGATAATCACATTGATGGGCTTGGCTTCAGTAAAGCCTCTGACTCAGTATCATAAAATGTTTTGATTCTAAAAGTTAGAGCTACACTAAAGAAAATAGACTAAACAGATTAAAACCAGACTAAACTTGGTGAGTTCAGCAAGAGCTAATTAATGGAGCTTTATCACCAGCATTTTCTCCTTGGGAAACTTCGATGTATAAACATATTTGCAGTGGGCACTATGAAATACCTCTAGCAAAGACCCCCAAATTAATAACAGTATATACTCACTCTTGCCAAAATGTGTCAAAGCTGCAAAGTTTGAGGAAGCGGCATGGGAGGGTACTTCTTGGTACTTCCAGACTGTGTTGGATTTGTCTGACATGTCCATTCAATAAAATATCCAGCCATGGTGGGGTCTGTTCTGGTGCCACATACAGAGCTGACCAGGGATGACCAGCGAGGAGATATGTAGTGGGCTGGGACACAAAATCCTGACACTCCAGATCCCCTTTTCCTCTTTTTCCTGCATCCCATTGCAATGTCCTATGTGCTGCTGGAGGCAACTACCTGAATTCTGAATTGGCTGATGCCTGCTCTTATTTTCCCAGTGCCATCTTCTACTGCCAGCCCTTAGATCCCCACTCCCTGGTTAAACCCCTGGCACCTGCAGACAGCCACGTCTTTGCCAAACCTGCCAATGACTGTCTTTAACTCAGAACCTTGTAACTTTGGTATAGGTTATCATAACTCAAAGCCCTCTCCCTTATGTTCTTCCAGATCCCATCCAAAATAACTCTCCACACTCAAACAGCAGAAGCAGGCCACTATCTTCTAGAATCCATATGATCAGAGACCTCTCTGAGGGTGTTTTTCTACCCCTCCCTTTTGTCCTCCTGGTAGATCTCTGTCAGATTCTGTAACAAACGAACTCCCAAAGAAAAAACTTGTATTTCTCCCCCTCCTCTCCAGATCCCCACCCACAAATAAGTGGAATGCTTTTAGTGCACTTAGCGTTCTCAGATTATGTTAAAATATACCAAACATACACTGTTCCAGTCTTTCATGAAAACTTTAAATTGCTATTTCTGGGCTCAATTCAACCCTTGCCTCATTCTGTGATAAAAGGACTTAAAAGCACTGTTCTAGAATAGAATAGGCTTTGGGTTTTTTATAGCGTCTTTCACATTCCCGGTATCCCAAAGGGCTTAACAAAGCACTGAAGTAGAGACTGGAAATACAGTAAGCGTAGGCAAATGCAGCATCCATTATGTGCTCAGGGATGGCTCATGCACCCAGCACCCAGCCTTATGTAACAGCAGCAGGGTTGGAAAGGGAGTGGAGCACCATTTTGGACACCAAAATCCCTTTAATGGGCCACAGGCATGGCTGGGAGGCTGAAGAAGGGGGTGGAGTGAAGCAGGAGAGGCAGGAAAGGAGCCCTAACCCAGCAGTCGGGGGGTTGCAGGTGCTGTGTTTGAAGCAGTCGGTGGCACTGATGTGCCTGGGGAGACTGCACCTGGGAGAAATCAGGATATGGAAGGTTTTCTGGGATGGCGGAGGCAATCAGCACCCGGGTGTGTGTCAGCATCCTTGCTGGATAAAGGGTTAGCAGGCAAAGTGTGTCCAGGATGGAGTGGTGAGGGTGGGAACAGCTTGTCTGTGATTGGGGCTGGGAATAATGTGTGGGAGAGCCACAGTGAGATGGAAATCCTGCATTTGCTGCATACCTGTGGAAGGAGTCAGTGCAAAATCAGCGGGAAGGGGATGTACATCCCCTGTGGCTGAATTGTGGGCAGGTTATTTGTGTATCTGAGCAAGAGATGGGGTGAGAAATAATTCCCTCTGCATAGCGGGGAAAGGATTGCTCTGCAGACACTCATTGTCACCAAGGCATTCAGAAACAGCTTCACACAGATAAACTAATCCACAACCAAACCGATGGCCCGAGCTAATGAACAGTGGGGTGACCACAGTGACAGCCAGTGACATGGAAGAGTTACAGGTCTGGTGAACATGTTGGGAATGTTGTCACCGCAGGAACAAGAACCATGTCCCAGAGCTGCACCGACCCACACAGGGGAGGCCTCTCTATCCAGGGCACCCAGAAGGTCACAGCTCTTCATCCAAAGGGTGACTCAGGGACACCCAGGAGGAAAATAATCCCTCATCCAGGGGTGCGAGGTCTCCCAGGTCTGGGATCCATAGGATCTATCCCAGTCCCCAAGGCTGGTTCCCTCTCACAGAACTGCTGGTCTGAAGAAAATCACAGAGGATAAAAACGCTTCCAGCAGGGCCTGTGGACCACCAGGTCAGGCTCATGGCCACCCATGCTCACAGCCCAGGAAATACAAGAAAATATAAACCAAGTGAAACTGCTTCCCGGAGAGCACATGGCATGGAACAGTACAGCTCTCTTTGGAACCGGCTGTGGGATTTCTTGATGTTTGCATCAGACTGATTCGGAAAGAACACATATCATTTTACTTCCACTCAGTCCTTTGTTCCTTTCAAAGTCTGGCTTTTTAGGGACTTGGGATTAAAAATAAATGAGAATTTCCCGCCAAAGACTTTTTTTCAGTGCATCACAAGTCATTCATTTAAATGTAGAATATTTTTAAAGATGTAAACACCTAATGGATGTTACTTACTCTGCTGGAAATGGACCTCTGTTTTAATGTCAGGGTTTTCACTAGAAAAGGAGTTTAAATCAAATTGGGGAAAAAAACAGACCACAAAGCACTTTGTAACCTCTCCTTAAACACAACAAAAGAATAAATTTTAAACACTCCCTCTTCCGCCTCTTTTCTGAAGAGCTGTGGACCAAGTCATGCTATGAGGTGGTGAGGACTGAGAAGTCGTGAGTCAGAAATAATAAATGATAACACCCTGCAAGGACATGGAGGTTTGTGCATAAGTCAGGAGAAACTGGTGCAGGAGGCAGAGACACCATCACGGCTTTTCACGGGGGATAAAAATCTTATTTCAGGTAGGGGGGCTTTATATTTTAGCTCACTATGACTGAGATAGGTGGTAAAACTTTCCCATGTGGATCCAGAGATCAGCAATGCCTCTTTCATGAATGCTGTGGAAAATATCACACCACATTTCCACGACACATCCTCATGTTGCTCCCTCCCTAACCCCCAACACGACTTGTTCTTGAGCAGAACTCTGCGATAGAAATTTGGGGTTGTGAGGTTTTTAAAACCTGTGCTTGTTCTCGCATGTAAAAGCATCCAGATGTTCAGCTGCAGCTCCTCCATGGGGCTCCACATGGCATTTGCTTCACTCCCAGATATCCTATGAATTATAGAGAAATGTTTGCTGCAGACCAGAGAGAACAAGTGTCTGTAATGCTGCTGGAGCCCTGGCTTCCCATGGAGGCTTGGGAGAGGAGCAACTCAGTCCCTGTGAGAGAGAGAGAGGATAGACTGGGAGGATGACACGGGTCCCAGAGGACAACTTCCCAGAGGGCCAGACATCTTTCCAAAGCCAGAATGTTACAACACTCAGTTAAAGGAGATCTCAGCAACCCAGTAACACTTTAACAGAAAGAATTCAGCAGACCATCCTACACTTCCATGATCCTACAGGCGTCATTGAATAGCCTGGGTTGGAAGGGACCTTAAAGCCCCCCCAGTTCCACCCCCTGCCATGGCAGGGACCCCTTCCACTATCCCAGGCTGCTTCAAGCCCCAGTGTCCAACCTGGCCTTGGGCACTGCCAGGGATCCAGGGGCAGCCACAGCTTCTCTGGGCACCCTGTGCCAGGGCCTCCCCACCCTCACAGGGAACAATTTTCTCTCAATCTCTAATCCAAACTTACTCTCAGTTTGAAGCAAGCCTTGCCCATCCTGCCTTTCCCAGCACAGTTTTCCTTCCCTGTCATGTTGCATCCCAGCCTTTGCTCCAGCCATCAGTTACAGAGCAGGGGAGTTGCTCGTGCTTTGCCTGTGCTTGGGGTGGGTGACAGCAAAGGCAACTTCTAAGCAAGAGAAAAAAGATTTAAGAGTAGGGAAACAGCAACATTCCTATCTAAAAGGACTGGTGGACAGCAAGTAGATAAGCAATAAAAGCAAGAAAATGTCTCCAGACTAGAGTAAATAGTAAGCTCTAAAAATCTACCTCTAAGAGATTATGTAGGTGGAACTTTACAAAAGAAATCTCTGGGTTTACCCCAGTGTGAGCCATTGCTTTGAATCTTTTGCCAGGCACTCAAGAGTTTAATATCAGCTTTTGATACAGTATTTTTCTAAAATGATTTTGAAGATTATATAGAGGGAAAAGGTAAAAATAAACCTGAATGGGAGGGTTTTGTTGCAAAACCAGTTTTATAGACTGACAGAAAAGTCATTAATGCCTTGGTTAAGAATGAAGCCCTGGCAGGATTGGATATGATTTCTTACCTCGCAAAGTTTTTAGTGAACTGTCTGAAATACCAATGTGCTGCTGCCGAGACAGACAGATGGAAAGGAGCTGATAAGCCAGAGACAAAGGAAATATCTTCAAATAACCTTTCAGAGAGACACCATTTAATGAACAAAGCAAAGAGATGGGCTTGGAGCAAAGTACTGAACCAAATACCTGTTGGAGAGCAACACAAAGGGGCTGTTCCACGAACAATTTGGAGATATTGGAATTTGCTCAAATTTCCTTAAAAATTATTCATGACAGATTGGACAGAGCAGGAAAAAAGCACGACAAAATTAAGTTCTAGCAGTGTCAGTAGCTGATGGAGATCTAATAACCAGCTTTTCTGGATGAGTGGCTCAAAAGGATCTTTTCTTCACTTCTTGAACCAAAAAGAACACTTTATAACTGACAGTTTTCAAAACATTCTTGAAAATTTATGGACCTTCGTTAAACAGGGATCCCACTGTAGAGATACTTTTTATTTTTTGAGTGGTTGAAATCAGTTCCCCCTCATATTTGTGCAAACCAAGCCCTGTAGACTCTGCGCAGCAAGAGGGAACTAATACAGCTCCATTCCAATGATTTTAGTGCCACTGATTTATGCTGGCTAAAAATCTGGCTTTATTTCTCCACTGTCCTAAGTTTATAGATTTTTTTGCTCTGTACATTAGATTTTTCCTACAGTAACAACTGAAAGACGAAACTTAAGCACAGTTGGACTGAGATGTGGGTAAAGCATAAAATTTGTGGGATTTGCAAAGGACACAAAAGCCCTTTTACCCCCAGGTCATGCCATTGAAATGGGCTGCAGTCTCTGGAAAGAGACATATTTCTTGCAAATACTTTAGTCTGACCGCTCCAGCTAAGGAATACACTTAAACCTGAAGTAAACTCTGGTGGAATAAGCTCTACCAGAACCTGTAATATATGTGCAGAGGAGATCTCCATCCCCAAAACCAGGTGCATTTCCCTCCGGTGCCCTCCCTGCCCCTTCTGTGCTTCACCAGCTGCCCCTTAAAATAAAGTAATAAAAATTCAAATGAGTTTTCAGGAAAATATACCTGCAGAGGGGAGACACCTCCTGTCACTTTAATAACACACCAGGTTAATAATATTAAATCACTGGAGGCCAAGAAAATGTCACTGGAAATATTGAAGGCTTCCCTCTCAGGAGTGATGAGACACTAAAGCAGCTGGGAAAGAAGCAGAACTGGGTAGGAAGGACTGGTGAGGCTGACCCTGGCCCATAGGGAAAGCAATTTTGCAGGGCTTGGCTTCTCATTTATGTGGTATACAATATATTAAGAAAATAAAAGCCTATATAATGCTGGAAGTGAAATACATGCTGGTGAAAAGGGGCAGGACAGCTCTGCAGGCAGCAGTCCCCAATTTATCCACCAAACCAGCAAAAGATGGACAAAAGTGGGGCCTGTTTTAGCCTTTTGCTGTGCCAAGAGACTTGTTCCTCAATTAACGTCAGAAGTGAAAATTTTACCGACATGAAAATCATCATGCCCATTTGAACTGGCCATACTCTGGCTTGGGTTTGTATCGTACCTTGATCCACCTGGGCATTTTATTAAGGAAACCAGTCTTAAAACAAGCCCAGCAATCAAAAATACACAAACCTCTCCTAAAGACAGATGGACAGCACAAGTTTAAGGCTGGCTGGGATTGCAAAAATGATACAAAGCTGTTTGACAGAGCTGTGGGATTTGTGTCACTTAAAAAAAACCCCAAAAACTATTTCAATTTTTTATTGATCCACAGATATAACTGGACTGTGTGAAAGTGGCCAGATCCTTAGCTCAGGAAAAAACCTCTTTCCCTGGAGTTGTTCTGATTTATACCAGCTAAAGGTAAAATCCTCTTCAGCTGGAGGATAATCCACATTTGTTTGGTTCTTGAGTTTGCTGGACAAATGATTCTGAAAGAAGAGGGACTGAAGCAGGTCTGTGATTTGAAGGACCCTTATATCTCCTGCTGCTCACAGCTCTGCTTCTCCTCCCATTAGAAGGACGCCTCGAGCACAAGTATTGCCTGTTCAGACTCCAGGTTGTCAGGCAAAACCTTATCCTTAAAAAGCCTCACATGATCCCAGCGTGCTCAGACTCCATAAATGCAACTTTTACCTGGCATAGTGACAAAGCCCCATATAGGGATAGGAAGGGTTGTCCCCAAAACCTAAAAACGGGGATGAAAAGAAAGATTGTGACAAATGGGAGATTTCAAAGCCTAAAATAAAGAGGTATTGATCCTTCCTTGGCTGGCATCACACAGAGCTGTGCTGGCCACCTCCCGACCTCAGTGGAAAGAAATCTCCACATCAGAAGGGAAACTGGCAAATATAACTCGAGCCTTAAAAATCCTCCACTCTCTGGAGCCCCAGTCACCAGGTCTGATTGCTGCACCAGGCCAAATTATTGAAACTAACCCAAACAGAATTAGTGAACACACGGGCAGCCATCATTCTTTGGGAAGAGTCAATACAGCAGTTGTAGAGTGAAGTCATCTCTCACAAATCATTCCAGGCTCTTCTAAGTGATTAAGGAATACATCAATAAGGATAATTTAGTCAATGCAGTGCTCAGAAATTAAAAAACAAAACAAACCTCTCATGGTAACATCTCAAAGCACTTAAAGCAGCTCTGAGCTCATGGGATGAGAGAAGTTTTCCTGTTAAATCACCTAAAAAGCCAGGAATAAA
Organism: Falcunculus frontatus; assembly: GCA_013398115.1. Taxonomy (NCBI): domain Eukaryota; kingdom Metazoa; phylum Chordata; class Aves; order Passeriformes; genus Falcunculus; species Falcunculus frontatus. The sequence goes on from VZRV01009802.1 coordinate 103,009, forward strand.
CATATTCAATATATTCATAATTGGGCTGGAAAAGAGGGTTCATAGAAAGAAGATTAAGTTTGTGGAAGACACAAAATAACTGAGCATAGTCAAATCTGAACCTGACTGCAGAGAATCACAGAACACTCCTGAGATAAGGATTCAGTGATGACAAATGAAATTCAGTGTTTGATAAGTGCTAAGTAATGTATACAGGGAAAATAAGCCAAACTCCACATTTCCAGTCAGGAATGAGATCTTGGAGTCATTGTGATTACTTCTATAAAATGCTAGTTTAGCACTCAGAAATGCTCAAAAAAGCAAATAAAATGCAGGAACTGCTGAAATATCAGAGAAAAAGACACAAGGCACAGTGGTTACACATCCCCCTCTCTGAGGATACAGCACAGGCAGTACCAGGAGAGAGGGACTACAGTCCACTGAGCTCTCCACCATGCTCTGCTTCCTGGGCAATAAGGCATCTGGCCACGATCCCAGCAAAAAAAGCAACGTTTGTTTATGCAACCTAAACATTTAAAATAGGTTTTGTAGCCACTGGTCCCTTCCCTGTGTTGTTGTGTGTCACAGCAGCACCCTGCTGGCATCAGCCACAAGGTGCCACCAGCACCAACGTCACTTTTTATCATAATGGGCCAGATTCTCTGCAGGCAAAATCAATGTCATTCCCTCTGGATCAATAATGAGGGGCCACTTTGCACCAGATCAGGAGGTTGCTAAATAAAAGTGATGCTGGACATTTCTTGAAATGAGGAGTTCTCCATTGCACCTGAAGACTGAAGAACAGCATCAGGTGGGTTTCATGTTCATCAAATCAGGGCAAATAAGGTTTCATTCAGTGTAATATAGACATTTCTTTCAGTGAAAGAAAAGACCTGTACTTGCTTTTGTTTATTTGATGTTTCCCCTCCCTACTCAGCCCCAGGAGAGAAAATAAGCTGATAAATTCTATAATAGCACTAACACATGTATCAACAATACTGACATGTTTTCAGTTGAATTTTCAGTTCATTCTATTTTCCATCTCACAATGAAATTCAGTTCAATTGAAAGATTCAATAGTAATTGTAAATAAGCTCTGGAAATTGCATAATCTACTTCTCAAAGACCCAGAAATTAACAAACAAACATACAGAACACACACACACCTAAAGGACCCACATTCTGTAAAGATGTAATAAGTCAATTAAATTCATGCACAATGTGATTCTTGGCTGATGGGAGAATACAAAGAGAGAGGTCAGATCCTGTTTTCAAAAAGAAGCCTCATGAAAAGGAAAGCAAATGGAAATGTCATTATTGAACATTATGATGAGAGATGAAAGGAGTCTCGTCCAAAAAAAAAAAGCTCCAAGGGGGTGAAATGTAAATTTTTCAGATAGGAAGCAAATGAAAGGAGATGTGATAAGGTCAGTGAAGAGTAAACATGGGGGAGAGCTGCAACTCAGGTTCAGAAGATAACAGTAATAAATAGGAAAGGGCCTGAGTCCATAGCAGGTAGAAATCAGCGTCGTTTCATCCCTTTCGGTGGGGCTGCACAGATTCACACCCACTGAGTCCTGCTCACAACAGCACTCAGTGTTTAGTCAGCTCTTTCATCTATCGATACTGTGCACAAATTATTATCTTCACCCACAGAGGGAGAAAGGGAGGGGGTACAAAGGCCTTGGAGATTTTCACTTCTTCTTCTAATTGCAGATGTGCATTTTGATTGTTACAGGATTCGAGAGTGCTGCTGAAAGCCAGAGCCAAGCCATCTCCAAACAAAACCGAATATCTGAAGCTTCTAGAGAGAAGATTTTCCCCAAAACAGGTGTTTCCCAGATGCCTAAAGGAGTCAGAGGACTTGTCCATGCAACACAACTCAGGCCCACAGAACACCAGTTAAGATCCCTCACTGAAATGGCTTAAATATGGATAAAAAAAGTCCAGCATTAGCTCAGTCATCCCTTGGGAATGCCTAAGAGGTTTCAAGGACAGGCACTGAAAGGACATTCTTTCACAAGAAAACACCCATGTTGGGAAATGTTTATGCCTAGGAAAGGGTTAGATTAGATCACAATGCTGAATTTTGAGTTGTGATTGCCTAATTATAAGTCGACACACACATCTATGATACCTGCAGGAATTCTAGACATGGGCACTGCTGAGAGGGGATTCCTGAACTGTATTTCCTGCTCTATTACAGGGCTCCTGGTGGCAGCTACATGCGAAATAAAATCCCTGCAGAGACATCATTTTCCCAGACAAGTTAATCATTCCATAAGGGCACTCCTTCCCCTTGCCATGAACGGGAGCACAGCTCCTCTGCCTGCTCCCAAACTGCCGAGTGACTCTACTCCAAACTGGTTGGCAGTCATTTGTGAGGAGGAAACCCCTGGGCTTGGCACAGGCAGGTTTGTTTAATATGTGGAGCTCCAAGAGATCCACTGGGATGGAAGGTTCTCAGTGGACACTCTTCATCATCAAATGTAGGATGACAGTTAATTAGATGGGATGTCTCTCGGCGCTCGGGAGAGCAGCCATTCAAGCCTGACAGAGATAACTTGTCTGAGGAGCGAGTAATCCTGATAAATGGAACTCCAGAAAAGGACAGGAGAAATTAGAGAGGCAGGAGCAGTATCTCTCCATGTGAGATTAGGAATTTTGATCCCCCTCCTACCACTGTGTAAGTGAACACTGACACTCCAGCTGGGCTGAAGAGATATTTGGTGCTCTCATCCTCACTGACTACACCATCACTGACCCTCACACCCACAGCTGAAACGAGGGACACCAAAAAATGCTTCTGTCCAATATGTTCCAACACACATAAAAAAAAAATTTTTGAAAAAATAAGGTTTTTAATAGGAATTAGCTACAAATGGTCAATATCTGCAACAGTCTGATCCTTTCTGGGGTCCCCTGCACAGGAAGGACATGGACATGTTGGAGTGAGTCCAAGAGGAGGACACAAAGTTTATCAGAGAGATGAAGCAGCTCTGCTCTGAAGAAAGGCTCAGGGAATTGGGATTGTTCAGCCTGGAGAAGAGAAGGCTCTGGAGTGACCTGACTGTGGTCTTCTAGTACCTGAAGAGAGCCTAAAGAAAGATGGAGAGAGACTATTTACAGGGCCTGGAGTGACAGGACAAGGGGGGATGGCTTCAAAGTGACAAAGAGCAGGTTTGGATGAGATAACAGGAAAAAATTCTTCCCTGTGAGGGTGGTGAGACCCTGGCACAGGGTGCCCAGAGAAGCTGTGGCTGCCCCATCCCTGGGAGTGTCCAAGGCCGGGCTGGATGGAGCTCTGAGCAATCTGGTCTGGTAAAAGATGGCTTGGAACTAGAGGAGCTGTAATCTCCCTTCACACCCAACCCATTCCATGATTCCCTTAGAGGTCTCTGAGTGAGTGCAAATGCCCTACTACAGGCATCAGCAATTAAAAATTACATCCTCTGGCTGCTACACTGCAAATCCAGAAACTACAGCCCTTTAATTGTGCCAGTAATGCAACATTCAGATATCCTACAGGGATTTGTTTACCACTGATGATGGAACTCCACAAAAAACTCCTTAAAACCTGACATGCATATCCCAGTCCAGCCATGAATAAAGATGCTTTCCAAATCTGGACTGCAATTTGTGAAACCTGCTGAACAGAAAGGTGCTCCGTAAGATATTATTATTAGGAATTTTATAAAACTTTGAAGGTTATTATTGCTCCAGATTAGGTTGAAATGTTTAATTATGAAGAGAGAGAAGGTTTCTGGCCTTTTCAAAGGATAGGAGCTTTTATTGATTTTATTAGTCAAAGAAGGTGATAATTTTTACATTAATAACCAGAGAGCAATTTCTCCCTTAAACAGTGATTATAAAATACTAACGGAAATACCAGAGGAAAAGTCTGAGGAAGGTCACTCTTTTTTCTTATTTCTTGTAATCAATCTTAGTCTATCAAAGGCTGCAGAAATACAGCAATGATCTAAGTGGAATTGTGGACTCTTCTGAACTTGCAGGCAGATGTGGCAATGCCTTCCCTGCTAATTGAGGCTGGATCAAATGAAAGCCTTCAGCTGGATGAACTGTAATAGCTCAGGAGCTGCAAACATGGTCAGCTGCCTGAGGTGTTTGTTGAACGGCTCTGGGACTTGTGTGAAGGTGTCTGTGGAAGGCTCTGGATAAGGAGACAGGTGGAGACTGGACAGGAATGACTTCAAACCAACTGAGCAACCAGGTGTGATTCACCTTTGAGGGTTTTAGTTGTGGAGTTACACAGAGGGAAGATGGGATAGTGGCTGGAACTTGTCCCAAGTTCCCAGGACATCCCCCTGCAACGGGAGCTTGTGGTGCCCCTGAGACCTCCCCACACAGCTGGAAAGCCAGTAAGCAGTGCCAAGAATCCCAGTTCCACTGTGCCAGGGGCTACCAGGCCATGACGGCTCATCCTTAGCTGGCTCTGGGTTTTACTTCTATTGTTACCTTTAGACAGGAGCTGCCTCACTGAAGGAGGGCAGAGGTTCAAGTAACCCAGCAACTGCTTCAGCAGCCCAGCTCTGCTGTCCTGCCCAAGAAACCCTGTGGAAAACCATCCCAGGATGTCCTGTGCACCCAGCACGTCTCTGTCCTCAATTAGCAGCTGCTTTATAACCCCAAAGCATGACATCCTCCATCCTTCATACATATTTTATTTTCTCTAATAGAATTTCCCATTATTCATATGAATCTCTAATCCTTTTGTGAGTCCTCCAAGGCTCTCAGCTTCAATAACGTCTGTGGCATTGAGTGCAACGTGTTAATTATGTGCTGTGTAGGAAAAGTATTTCTTACTATCAGCTTTAAATCACTTGCTTTAAAAAAATAAATTAATGGTTATAGCAAGCATAATGGAATATAGAACTGCATAGATAGGGCATATCTTGCCTTAAAAATTAATTACCGTTTTCTGAACACTGGGAAACTGAGGCATGAAAGGACACAACTTAAAATTGGTCATCTGCTGCTGCAGATAGAGCCTAGAAAGTTCTGCTTCTTATATTCTTTCTACAAATAAATAATAAATATATTTTGCCATATAAAGAAGCTGATTTAGACATCTCAAGTTTTCTTGTTCATTTTAAGGAACAATCCCCTTGCTTTGCACTCATAAGGAAAAAAAAAAAGGGATTCCTATCTGTTGTGGGTTGACCGTGGCTGGGTGCCAGGTGCCCACTCAGTCACTCTATCACTCCCTTTCCCACTGGGACAGGGGAGAGACTAGGATGGAGGAAAAAAAAACCAGCAGGGTGAGATAAGGCAGTTTTATTATAGCAAAAAAAAGAAAGAAACAAGCGAAGATCTGCACGTGCAAGAGCTGAAGAGAAAAAGAAATCGGTCTCTACTCCCCATCAGCAGCAATGTTCGGACACTTCCTGGGAAGCAGGGCTTCAGCATGTGTAATGGCTCCGCCTCCCTTCCTTAGATTATATATCTGAGCTGATGTCATATGGCATGGAATATCCCTTTGGCTGATTTGGGTCAGCTGGCCTGCTTGTGTCCCCTCCCAGGATCTCACCCACTCCCATCCCCTTTGGTGGGGGAGGGAATGTCAGAGGGACAGCACTGCTCAGCAGTAGCCAAGACACTGGTCTGTTATCAGTCAGACCCAATACACCATCTGATAGAGAGACTGTGTAAGAAGAAATGTCAGAGATCAGATTCCACCAAATCAAGTTTGCTGTGATCTGCAGGGAACCCAAGGTAAACTTCTGGAAAACAAAAGACTAACATTGAAACTACTGGGAATTCTCTGTGCTGGACAGAGGATTAAAGTCATTTTGCCTCTTCTATTGCCAGTAATCCCTGAGAGGAGATTTGCTTCTCACACATTACAAATAACTTTATATATTTTACTTGCTAATATTACTGGGGTGGTGTGAGGAGCAAACTTGTGCAAAATGTACCCTATTTACCAATGTATAGAGAAAAGGTTCAGGAATAAAATAACCACCCCCCTCTAAAAATATACTGCATCCACATGCAGAAAATAGCTGAGGACAGGGAATTACTCTCCTGCTGCTCCTCACTCATGTGTTATATATAATGGTTTCCGGAAACATTTTTATCACGCAGGGATAAAGGAGATGGAAAATAATCATCCTTACTTATCTAAGTATGGTGTTTAGATGACCCTCATTACCCCTGCACTGACTGCCTCCACACTTCTGGAGTATTTATACTCTGAAAATCCCATGACACAAGAGAGTGTTGACAAACCCAAGTTACAGGAAAAAAACAGGAGCGAGGAGGTGACTTATTCAAGATTAGAGAAATCTGTAGCAGTGCAGAATCCTGAACCCAGGTCACCCAAGATTTAACTTACTGCTCTATGTACTTCTGTAGCCTCCCTTATTGACCCAGGCTTATAACGTGTCTCATCTATCTATAAAGCAGGGATTTATTAGGACAGGGAAATGTCTCAGCAAATGCCACACTCTACCCAAGAAACCTTTCCTATTGGAAGGCATATAAAGTAAGATCGTGACAACAGGCAGTTGTATTTTTTTTCAGCCCCAAATGGGTTGATTTTAATCGCAGCAAGAATTACACGGGGTGCAAGTGCCATCACATCTCAGTTCAGGTGGTCAAATGACCCAGCCAGACAAGATGTTTGATGGAGAAGGTTGTTGACAGAGGTTTCTGAAGATTCAGTGACCACTGAGTATTGTCTCCTCTTAGTAAAGAAGAAAGACTTTGAGAAGAGCTAGAAAATAGTGCTGGAAATGGTTGTGACTCTCCTGACTTAAAAATGCACACCTCCCATATGGATATGGGTACAATATCAGTTCAGTCAAATGTTCTGCAGGGCCTTCTCAATCCTTACTCCCACAACATCTTTCCCTTGTTTACAGTTTAATTTAAATTAATGTTTTAATTTTTCAAACAGTGACATTGTTTATGAACGCATTACCATTGAATAATCACTCTTGAATATCAATTAACTTCAGCAATTTTAAACTACAAAGCCCTTGCAGTCAAAAGCCTGTGCTTGCAGAATCAGATTTGTTTAAAACCACCAAATTCCATCACGTTTTCAGCTGTCAACAGCAATCAGCATTTGCAAGGAGCTGTATTCCAGAGGAGGATTCTGATGGGATATGGAGTCTGCAGAGCAGTAGGTCAGTACAGAAGCAGGAAACTTGTCTTAGACCCACTCCAAACATGATCCCAATGGCAATTAGATGCCATCGGGGTCTGTGGTGAGGTGGGACAGGCTGTGGGGGCAGTTACAAGGTGGGGAATGAGAAACTGGAATTAGAAATTTGAATTAATTCTAATTTCCAATTAGAAATTGGAAGTAGAATTGCAGGAAAACAGCAAGAAATAGGGTCTGACTTGGTGCAACACAGACTCTGCCTGGTAGAAACCAAAATGAGTGTACCATCTTCCCATTCCTTGTGCCTGTGGAAGGAGAAATGATCAGGGATGACAGCTCAAAAATCACAAGTCCCAGGCTGGGGGTGCAGCAGTGCAGCTGAACTTTAACTTATCCTGAGAAAAGGGAGCTGTGAAATTCAATGAAGCTCCTGGCTGAGGGATCTTGGTAGGCCTGACCCAGCCTCAGGGAAGAAGCATGACCTCTGAGCTGATGAAGCTCTCTGCTGGCTTGGGATTTTTGGTGGTTGTTGTTGGCTTTGGGGGTTTTTTTTCCACCTAGATGGAAGGAAGACTTGATTTCCACAGAATTCCTACTGGATGGATCGTACTCCACATGGAGCTGAGCAGGGACACAGCTGGGGTGGCTCTGGGGACACATGTGCCACACAGCTCCTGTCCTTAAGGTTCCTTCTTGCACTCAGCCTCACCTACAGCTCTGGCAGCAGGAACTGGGACAGTGATCAGCCCTTGGAGATGGTTTTTCCTCTGGTCTGAGGAAAATCTGAGGGGGCCTTTCCTTCATACTTCTTAGCACGCAAACACAATAGAACAATTTCAGCTGCCAGGTGACTCCCCAGAGCACCAAAAACTCAGCCACAGAAGAGCTTAAGCCAAGGAGATCACAGGTTGCCTTCTGTGGCCACCAGTTCCACAATCTCAAATAAGTTCAGCTCCTCACATCCTGCTCCTGGGGAAGACATGAGCTGTGAGTGCCTCAGCCTGCCTCGCAGGGGCCCAGCTAACAAATGGAGGCTGCAATATTTCAATCAATAGAGAAAAAGAAAAAGAAGAAATGAAGCAGTCAGGGAAGACAGAGACATTATTGATGCTTCTATTACTGCCTGAAATTGGTCACTGTGGAGAAAAACAAGTAGCCACAAAGTGGACTTGGCCTGACCTTTTGCTCCTCAGCAGGCAGCAGATTGGTCATTCTGGTCACTGCCAGTGAAAAATGAGGCTGAAATCTTCTGTTAGTGGATGAGGGACCAATGCTTAGTCCCCACAGCAGAAGTGAATTCACAGGTCGAGGGGGAAGCTGTAACCCTCGCTGTGGGCTCCAGAGAGATTCCCACATGACACATTAGGACAGAGAATGCAGGATTGATTCGCTGCTTAACATGAGTGGTGTGTGTTCAAATGTGAGCAGACAGACTCCTCCGACAGGGAGAGGAGTTTCAGAGTGATGGACAAACCAGAGCAGGGAAAGCTGAATGACCAGCAGTGCAGTGAGGCAGGGAAGCTTCGAGCCGGGCAGGAAAATGGAGAACAGGATGGAAGAAAGCACAGAGTTTTGACTACACAGGACTGAGCTATGACAAGGTGAACTGAGGTAACTCAGACCAAGGCAGGAACCTGTACAAATTCAAAAGGAAGGACAAACCTAGGACTGACCCACAGGGCAGAGAGCCTGGAGTACCAATTCTGTACAAACTCTTCTACCAACTTCCATATGGCCTTGGATAGCCTTTCTCAGATTCACAGTAGCTATAAAAATGCTTTCCTTGTCCCCTGGGACACTACAGTCCCTGAGGCATATCCAGAGGAGGACTTGATACTTTCCGGACACAAGTCAGAAAGGGGACACAGAAGATTTTCCAGCAGCAGAGCAAAACTTGTGTGTGTAAGGCCAGGTGGAATTGGGCAGGCAGCTGCAGGAGGCCCCACCTTGGTGTGGAGGAGAGCTGTGGAGAACATTAACATGGAGTATGAGAAGCTTTGCCAAGCAGGGAGCTGCTGGCCTGGAGAAAGAGACACCCTCTTCTGGCAGACCAGAGTGGTCCAAGGAGAAAGAGGATGACTTGGGTATCCCAAGGAATGCGCTGGCATATGACAAACTAGCAGAGAATAAAGAAACAAACAAGTAACAATACTTTGCCCTAAAAGAGGGTAAAAGCTCATGAAGCAGCATATGCAATTTCTTGGTACAGGGACAGAAATTCCACATGGAGAAGTCTTGGTATTTTTTTCAATGTATTTTGTTTTTATCATACCTGCACATTCTACAGCCTCAGCAAACACAGAGACCCATAATTTAAGCTCACCTGGATGGCTTAGCTCCCGTGATAAACGTCAAGAAACAGCACTTACCTTCCTATTACCACTGTGAACTGACTTGGGTGGTGAACTCTGATGAAGAACAGACATCAGAGAAGTGCTTTAAAAGAACAGGTCGCAAACACTCATAATAAATCTGTTTGGATGCACTTTGGGGAATGTAAATCACTTAAATTATTCAAGTGTCGAGCTGTTGGGACTCGGGCAGGTTGAGAGCTGATGCACTGAAAGCCAAGCCCAAAGTGAGCAGGGTGAGGAACGAAACCCACATTTTAAATTCAAGCTGCTCCACATGTGCTGAAGCTTGTAATCATCAACTGCAGCTGTTTGTCTTTACTTAATGAAGGACAGGGCTGAAAGGGTTTGGGCTACAAGGTGGAGGAAGAGGAGGAAATAAGGATTGGGCAGTGACAGAAGTGAGAGAAGGCAGCAAACCCTGAGTGTAGAGCAAAGAGTGGGATAGGAGGAAGATGTGTATGACATGGTGGTGATGTGTAGCTGCCTCCTCTATTTAAATCTGCTATGATATATGTAGGAAGGTACTTTGAAGAAAGGAGATTGTCTTCTACATTTTCCAGGAAATGTAGCAAACTGTAGGAAAAACTGTGAAATACTTAAATCAATTTACTTGCTTTAGCATCAGAAAGGGATGGGGTTGGTTTCAGGTCCACTCCCCTGCCCAGCTTATAGCTGGATGGGCTCCTTACATGCCCACACCTGCTGGCTATAATCCAGCTCTTCTGATATTTAAATGCATTCTTCTAATTAATACCTGAATTTATTAAAGGCCTGTTTGTTATACCCATTTGTTCTTTCAGCATTGTCCTTTTGATTTAATAGCTCTTTTCCTTCCCTGCTGCTACACCCTGATCTACTTATATACAACAATCCCTCCTCTCTTTCACCCTTCAGTTTTGCTAAGCTCCTTAGTCAGCTCTTATAAGAAAAGATCTTCCTTCCCAGACCATAATTTAGTATTCTATTGTTTGAAAAACACCCGTCAAATGTTCATTATTTCCTCCTCCTATTTCCTTGGCAAAATTTCAGAATTCTGAGCAAAACCCACTGTAGCACTTTTTTTTTTCTGTCTCCTGCTACCAGCAGCAGCACAAAGACTGACTCAAGTTACTGTAAGGAGCAGCACAGGTAAACTGTGCAAGCAATTCAGTCGTCAGGGGAGTTTAATTCTTCCAGCCCACCTGAAACCTTTTTAATTTGCTTTTCAAACACATTTTTAAGCAGCAAATCCTGCCTGTGACAAAAACATGCAGGTAGTATTTGCAAGAAACAGTGTTTATTCATCAAAGTCAACGGGAATTTTTCGGGTTTATACAGCTCAGGTTCTATTCCTTTACAGATGATGCAGTTCAGGGAACATCCAGGCACAGATAAATGCTAGACTTTGTTGATATGATATCTTGTGTCTCTCTGTACTTAAGGGCTTTAGAAATTGATTAACTGAAACCCTTATCAGGAAGGTAACTATTATAATACTCATTTTACTGACAAAGAAAATAGAGCACAGAAAAGCTTAGCGACAGCACAAGGCTACACAGTGAATTAGTGGCAGGAATACTGATTCCATCTCCCTGGCCTGACCATTAGATACACTCCCTTAATCAGAATCTTCCTCCAAGCCCTCTGCCTAATTTTATGTGCTTTATTTTTTTAAAAAAAAAAAGCATTTTGCTCTGCCTTTCTACATTTTCTAGTCTGGCTGGGAGCTATGGGAGAAACATTGCCTATAACAAAAAGTTGGGCTCAGCAATATTTTAAGTATGACAAGGAAAAAAAAACCTCCCTGAACGAGCACATTCTCCTAAGATTTTCAGCCTGAATTTGCAGCTTCAGAGAATTGAGCTAAGCCACCGAATAGCTGGGTGCTTTATATGAAGGAAACTTCTTAAGGCTTTGCATTCATGCATTATCAGTAGCTTCATTCTATATCTAAGTTACTTATGTGGCTCCTAATTACCACAGGATCTTAATGCCTCGCCTTAATGTGTTTATCCTTGATGCAGCCCAGTGGTGCAAGAGCGTTGAGCCTCCTGTTCCATGGGCTAATTTTGTGGTGCAGAAGACTCCAGAAAATCCAGTCTTCGGAGGGATTTATAAGATGAGTCTTCCTCTGCTTCCCCTGCCAAAAGCAGACTTCAGGTTACACTTGGGAATGCCTCCATGCCTTGTGGGACCTGCAGGCTCTGGGCACAGGGAGATCAGCCAGCCTGGCGTGGAGAGCTCCTTGCAACCTGCAAATCAGACATTTCAAGGTGTCTGTTTATTTTTTTGAGAGGCTTTAATGAGTTACCTGATTTCACTCAAGAAGTGTGTGGCAGAGGGAATTTCATTTAGAATCATTAAGGTTGGGAAAGACCGCCAGGATCATCGAGTCCAGCCTGTGACTGATCCCCACCTTGTCACCCAGCCCAGAGCACTGAGTGCCACCTCCAGGGATGGGGACCCCACCACCTCCCTGGACAGCCCCTTCCAGTATTTCACAACCCCTTATGTGAAGAAATTTCACCATGGTCCTGTGAGCACTTTCCTAGTTTAGCAACAGTGACAAACCCTGACTGAAATTAGAATGAAATATGCAAGAAGAGGTGAAAACACCAGCAACAGGACTCCTTTTCAGGGCTGAAATGCAGGAAAACGTAAAACAAAAGTTGCAAGACAACAACCTGTGATTTTTCATGAGCCTGAGAAAAGTTTCTTCTTGCTTCATCTCCTAGCTCCAGTTTAATCATTAAAATGGATTTATGAGCAGTAGGTGCTCTGGATTGATCACCTGTACAAGGAGCCCATTTCATTGTAAGTTTAGTGATTGCAGCCCTGTGCCAAGAAGTGTTCTGCAGGGCTTTTGGATACCTAAAATGTTGCTAAAACCCTAACCTAGTCCTTTTGCCCAGGAGCAAATTCTACCTGTAATTATTAGGACCAGGAATGCTCACCTAGTCCAGGAGTCTGACTACTTGAACATTTGTCTCCGTAAGCTTTACACTTTAATAAATAATTTACCCCCAAAATGCACTTAAATTAGATCTATAATTCTACCATGAGGCTCTGGTGGTGTGAGAAGACCTCCTGACTTTGCTCCCATCATTTATAATGCCACCATAAGTCATCAGCGGAATTGCAGCATTCTTATTTATAGCAGCGCTTATATTGTTCCTTATATCGTTTATTATCCTCATTTGGAATGGCCCCAGCTCGTCAGGAGGAAAAGATGCTGCACAGCCACCAGATTAGGCTATTTCTTAGCACAGAAATGGTGCCTTCCTGAGGAAGCAGAGATGTTATCAGGGAGAGGACGGATATAAATTGCCTGGACATCCTGTCCTCATTTCTGCTGGTCCTTCCATTCAATTTGGGGAGGATTAAGGGGATGACACAGAGCCTGAAGCTTTTGGTGATCTTTTTGCTTCTACTTTCCATCTTGAGGAGGGCACACTGCACCCCTGTCACTGCTCTGACCTGTGAGAAACTTGCACAGGAAAGGGGACAAGAAATGATCACATAAAACCACACCCTACACTATTCAGGTTAGAGCCAGACCTCTGCAAATACAAATCACGTCCTCTTTCCTACTAGAAGCAGGTTAAAATTAATAAACGAGGGATTTAAAAAAAAGTCAGATTTAAGATCACCCAGGTATCCCCAACGGTTTTTCTTTCCAGATGCATTATGATAATTTTTAATGACATCATCTCACACTATTTTTACCAGAGTTCTTTCTTTTAATGGGTAGAAGATGAGCATGATCTCCAAGGCAGAGGTGGGGGGAGCAGAACCCTGCTTCACTTTATCTCAAACTCTTCATGCAGAATCTAACTTGCAGCAGCTGTTCAGCACGACACACCAGAGTCCAGATAATTAAAAGCACTTAAAAGCAGAGTATTTCAATGAGAAAAGTTGCAAGCACAGCCCCTAAGAAGCCGTTGCACTGCCACTGTCCTGCCTTGCTGACGGCAGTCCTTTTAGGGGGGTAGGACTGGGTGACCTTTAACAGTCCCAACCCAAACTTTTCTAGGGTTCTAAATATGTAGGATAAATTCTCTTAAAAGCTTAGGAAAATTCTGCCTTTCTGGTTATTTCCCCATTGTAACCTTGTCCAAACCTTGTCTCCTGTGGCCCATTGGTTTCCTTACATCTGTATTTTGGTGCTGGCAGGTTTCTCACTCCTCAATTTAGCCATTAACTGTAGGGTTTGGCCTGGACAATTTATTCCTGTAAAATACAGGCTTGACAGCAATGAGGGCATGGAGCTGCCTCTGCAGACACCCTGGACACACACCTGGCTCCCAGGTTGTCTATTTTGGAGGCTGCTGTGCTGCAGCCCTCAGAGACAACCTGCCAGAGGGAACAACCCCACTGCCCTGGGGTTCCAAAGGGACCTGTCCCACCCCTGGTGCTCTCTGACTGTGTGTGACAGGCACCCACCCACTGCTCTCCCATCTTTGCAATCAAATACAACAACCCAGAAAGGAGCAGAGCAGCTAAAAATGGGAATAAAGAAAATGGGGAGGAAGATATCATATTCCTGTATTTACACTCCCGCACAGCCCAGCAAGGCAATGATAATGTAGCACAGAGTTAGTGAATATGTCATGAACATTAGTCAGGATTTTGGGACATAGCAGAATCCCACCAGGAGAGAGGGTTTAAATCTTGCAGCAAGAACACAGAAAATAAGTCCTTTTATAACCCTCTCTCTTCAGAAAATGTATCCACATGTTGGAATCAGAAGGCCTTTCCAGGTTAATTTAATTATGCTTTTTCTCTGGAGTTTGAGAACATCAGAGTTGAGCTCAGCAGAGCAACCACCCACCCCCTGAAAGCAGCAGCTGTCAGGCAGACTTTGGGGATTTCATTCTCCTTGAAGAAAAGAAAAAGCCCAGGAAGCAGGGGGATATGTCTGTGCTGCCGTGTGGAATCATTCATTTTACACTGATCCCCATCAGCCAGCTGAAGCTTTGCTTAAATAAACGGAGACTGAGGCTTTCGGAGGCAGTTCCACTCATCTTCCCATGCAGGCAGACCCCACAGCAGGACACAACAGGACACAGGGAGTGTAGGACAGGCTTGGAACAGCACAATCATCCCCCTTGTTTCTCAGGTTCTCTTGTTAATTGGCTCTTCAAGGTTTTTTCTACGTATTTTTGGAAAATGAGAAGTCAAACACAGAAGTGAGGCAATGAACCAACCCTCACAGAGGGGCTCTGCATTTGGCTGTGGGGACAACAGTGTCTGAACAACTGAAAAAATCAGTCCAGAGAGAGCTACAGATGATCGGGGCTTAGGGAGAAGGCTTTTTTTTTTTTTTTNGTTTTTTTTTTTTTTTTTTTTTTTTACATCTTGCCAAATATTGCAAATTTGGTGAACTGAGCAAGTGACCATCTGGGATTTTCATGTAAAGACATACATCAGTGAAGAGCTATTCAAATCAGCCCCAAAGCTGGCTGTGTCACACTTTTGATGTCTTTTCTTCTATCACTAAAAAGTAGTTATATTAAGAACAAAATATCTTGAAAATGTTAAAAAAAAAGGTAATTTAAATAGTAAAAAAATGATCCCTTTTAGCCTCCTGTATATCAAAGGGTTTGTTTTGGCCACTTAGCTTGGCTTTCTGTCGCTGTCATTACCTGTGTCTGGGTTGGAGCACGGCAGACAGAGAGGGATGTCTGAGTTCCACTCAAAGCCATTAAAGCCTGTGAAATTGGACAATTGGCTATGCAGACAGCCCTTAGAAGTATTTCAAGCACTTTTGGTTCTTGCCTGAGGACTGAAAATGGGGATGGAAGCAAGAAAATATCTCTATGTATGTACTGGAGCTTTGAAAAAAAAAAAAAGGAAAATAAAAAAGCACTGAATGTGGGACATGGAAACCGGAAACTTCCAGACTCTGCTAAGTCTTTATCCCTTCAGAAGTATTTTTCCAGGTATGGCTCACACCACACCCCTCAACACTTAATCAAATTCCTGATGAAATTTCCCATTATGCAATGTTTCCATACATCCATCCTTCCTCCAAACTGAGAAAGCTGATTCCACTTTATGGATGATCCCTGTTTAGAAAGACAAGCAAGGAAAAGCTGTTATTACTTTGCTCCTTTGCTGTCACTGAACCTTCCATGGATTTCAGTCTTTTCCTCCTGTGATCCATTGCTCCTCTCATGGTTTCAGCCCAGCCTGGGAAGGGACTGCTTGTGCCATCTGTATCCTCCATATATTAAAGGAATGGACTAAATTCATCAGCACTTTATGCTTTTACCCCATAGCCCTGCTCACTTCAGTGTTTTTTGGATTATACTGTGGGTGTTTAGACTCTGCCCTTGCTTCGCAGGTGCTCTTTGCCATCAGGTACATCAAAATGATTGAAAAGCTCTGGTTTTTCTCCAGAATTGCGGGCTCTTTTTGTCTATTCGTCTGTCAATAGGTGCATTTTCTCTCTTGCTAACATGGAACATCCAGACAGGATGACATTTTCTTTCTCTGAAACATTACCCAGCCAAATCCTGCAATAAATAGCTATATCTTCAGAAGATTTTGAGATACTGATTGTAGGACTCTTGAAAAATCTCTCTGCAAGGAGCAAAGGGTTTGAAATCACGACTGTGATTAAGCAATTGACATCCTGTTCTCTGGTTTGGGGCACAAAAGTGCATGGAAAAAGTGCCATACCTTGTTATAAGAGCTGTTCAGTGATCAGACCTCCACAGTCTTTTTTAAATGACCTAAATTTATATTTAAAACCATTAAATTTCCCTTACAAGATCAGACAGTACAGGGATGTGTGAAGCATGGGGAGGGCTACGATGGGCATAGACTCAAATACAGCTGCAGGATGTGCCCATCAAGCCACCAGGAGGAATTTAGGGCAGAAGGCTACAGCCCAGAGCATGTGCTTTCTGTGGAACCATGATCAAGGGGCTTGGAAGGTTTCCCTGTGAGTGTTGAGCCATCTCAGAAATCCTGCCCAGCAACAGAAGCCTGACAGCAAAGTTCTCTGGAAGGGAAAGGTACTTCCAGCCTTGCTTTCTTGTTCTCTAAACCTTGAAAATAGCATTCACCACCTCCTCTCTCCCCAAGTTTTCATGGTTTTTTGTTACAAATCTCCCTGGGCTGAAGCGGGGTTCTGGTTTCACTCAAACTCCTGCTTGTTCTGGAGTGAAATTTGAGGTGACAAGAGGGTATGTTTTCCTTAGAATGTCTGTGTTACCCTCTAGTCAGCAGGAATGAAATTGTCTGACGATGCCCTGCCCTTGGGGACCTCGCTGAAAATGAGATGTATCTCTCATGAGGACCTCTCAGCAAGCACAATTGAAATATCTTTGTGACTGCAGTAGCTCTGTAATGAATGAATTAATTGATTTCACCCTCAGCTGCTTCTTCATCGACCCCGCTGGCCCCACAGTGGGGAAGGAGCTTTGTTCCAGTTCCAGTTTTCCTCAAAGCCCTGTTCTATTTAAAGGTAGATGAAAAGGCTTCAGGGCTCAGAATGGGAATCCCAAAACCTCCATTCTGGATGGCAGCCAGATGGGTCATCAAGCTGCACACTGAGAGGGATCGAGGGATGGGAACTCCACCTTTCAGCCACTCTCAGGGGCTCTGTTACAGGTGGAAAGGGGCTCTGAGAAGTTTGATGTCCTGACAGTGCATCTACCTCATGTGATGGTCTGCATTGTTCAAGGAGCTTTTGTGGACATCTCTGGGTCTCCAGGCAGCCGCAGTTTTTCCCTCCCTTCTTAATCCAAATTATCTTCAGGGAAACCTGTCAAGGACTCATGTATCTATCAGACTCCTTTCCATCTTTAAAATCTTGGTGTGTCCAGCTCTTCCAATCCCCATGAACAGCAGAATGATCATAGGCACCACATGGATGGAGCAGAACTCAGTGTCTAACCTGGTAAATGGCAGACTGGGCTCAGCAATTTGAAAAATTCAGGTGAAATGAGCCACCAGGGCCTGAAAAGGGTGGGTTCCATTCCCAGGAAAACAGCTCCCCTCCCCAAGTCAGTGCCTGAGGGTCTCATTCCAGGGCATTGGCACAGGCTGCTGGGGCTGGGGGAACAGAGTTAGATGGGACAGACAAAGCTATGGGACTCGGGTCACTGCAGAGCTGCTAAAATCCAGAGGTTATTCCCACACCCTGGAACACAAATCACACCCACCCGGCTGAAGGTCTTGTACAAGGCATCAGATGCAACAGCTTCTCCTTGGCATGTTCCAGCCAACAGAGAGCAGCTCCTGGAGTTACGTCCTCACGACTTGAGCTGTGGCTCTAAAGTGACTCTTCTGTGTCTGACAAATTGTGTGGCTTCTGCTGTGCCTCAGTTTCCCTGTTGTGTTCTCCACTTCTTCTCCCTTTGTCCACTGCAAAGTAGATGACCTCAAATATTGCCCTTCTTCTGGAAAGCATTGTTCCTATTATGTCTGCTTTAAATTTAACAGCGGAATATTTTAATTAGTTTTTCAAAGGAACATTTGAATGTTCAAGATACTGCTATTCCACCTTTAACAAAAAATAAAGATTTTAAAGTAAAAGTTTTAAAATTAAATTCTTTAACAAAAGTACTTATTTTCTTGGTTTTGTCAAGTAGACGGACATTCTTCGGTTTCGTCTTTGGTAGAAGTGAAAACATTTCTTCTCAGCTCTGGACACAGAAGACGAAACAAGTCTAAACTCCTCTGCTGAGGAAGGAATGGACGAATCTTAAGGAGAACATTGTAAAGAAGTTTCAGATATTTTTGGACAGCTGCTTTCTGTGTCTTAAGTCCTGTTTTTCCCTTGTGCTATTCCTTTCCTAAGCCACCTGGACATTGCAAGGTTTGTCACTAGAGCTGCTGTAGAGGACAGACTTTGTCCCAGTGTCACACAGGAACTGTGCACACAGTAAATGGGATGTCCTGGTAAGGAAGGAGGGGGAATGCCAGAACTACTAGCAGCCTACCCACATCCATTCTGAACTCTGGCTCCTGATCCATTTCCAGTTGTGCCATCCCCAGTGGGGGCTCAGATTCAGCATCCAGAGCTGAGCAGCCGGGCCCAGCTCAGCCTCCAGAGCTGCCCTGAGCAGATATCAGCGCAAAATAGCAAAGAGCTGCAACTCAGCCTCACTGAAAAACTGCCCAGCCTCTGCTCACTCCTTCTCCTCACTTCTTCTGCCGTGTTTCACTTTGGAGGAAGAGAATTGTTTTGACTGTATCTTCCTTGTAGACATTAAATACCTTTCAAAGCAAGGTCATAGTCCCTGGAGCTCTGACAGCACATGAAGATAACAGTTCAGGCTGGGTTTGCTGCCCTTGGTGCAGGCAGGGAGCTGCTACTCCCTGTCACAGGGAGCCTCTCAGCTCAGCATCCTCCGCTTCCACAGGAGGAACAGAGCCTGGGAACCCCCTGTTCCTTCCATGTGCACACCTGTGGTGCTGGATGGGTCAGACCTCACATGATCTGGGCATCTGTGTGGTTCTTTGGGTTTCAAACGCACCCACAGGTTATTGTTTCCATGGAGAAATAAGGCATCCATAGTACAGAGAGGCACAGCCTGGGAACAGGAACAGCCGAGGATCTGTGGCAGACAGGCACGACCTGGACAAACCACTGCAGAGCACCTCACGTACCAAGAGGGTTCCTGGCAGCTGGTTCATCTTCCCATGTCACACTGGATGTTGGAAAAGAGGAAAAACACATGAGTTTGTTTCCAGCACCTCTCTCTGTCAGACAGATGACCTTTTCAGAGCTCTGGAGCTCCAGGGAGAGGCAGCCTGGGAAGCATTCAGGGGGTGCTTGACAAATGAAGGTGGTAAACGAGGGGAGGGATGGCAGCTCTGGAGAGCCAGGAATGCTCCAGCCATGGGAAGTCTCTCACTAGCAAGGGAAATGTTTGCTTTGGCTCCCATGCTGAGGACTGGTAGTGGGGGCTAATTGTGGGGCTGGCTGGTGCACAGGTTCAGGTGGAGCACTGGGAATGGTTTATCCCAGCTGGGAAAGGAGGCCAGGCTGGCAGCTCTCCCCATCACTGTTCATAGCTCCGCTTACAAAGCACTCAAGAGAGCACAGAGGGGTTTGTGTTGCTTCACGCCCCCTCCCTGCCAAGTGGGGAAGTTTTTTCCCCACCAGCACCATCCTGCACACTCCAAATTCCAACCTGTGATCACCCAAAGGTGACACCCACTGCAGGAACACGTGAGAGCCAGGTGCCAGAGCTAGCTCACGCTGACATTGGGTGTGGAGCTCGCACAGAGCCTGTGGTGATCACCACAGCCTGGTCTGGAGTCTTCTGTCCCCTTTGGTCACTTAGAAAAGGCCATTAGCCCTGGAAGGGTGGAACAGTTCCCCTTCCTGTTAATAAACTTCAGCTTTGTGCCAGAGCACACAGCCCCCATGTGCACCTTAATCCATCTCCACCTCCCTCTACATCTCCCCTGCTCAGGGCCAGCAGGAGATCCCAGCTGGCCCTTCCAGACCTTCCCCCTTGGCTTCTCCCAGGCCCCAGCCCCATTAGCCAGCTCCTGCATTGTCCCCAGTGCACCCTGTGTCTGCTGATATGAGAATCTGGGCTAGGAAAGGGCTTCCCGAAGCCACGGTTAACTGTGTAACCTGTGACTGACTCCCCAGGGGAACCATCCAGATCCGGAGTCTGTCTCACCCGATCCATCAGAAAGAGTTTTCAACCTGCCTGATGCTGACCCTGCCCCCTGAGCAAGGCCTGGGTGTGGTGGATGCACACACAGCTTTCGGCTGGGTGAGCTGAAAGGGCTGGGAGCGATGCCCGCTTGGATTATACCCCACAACAGCTCTGTGATTTGTACACAGTGGCAAAATCAGACAGGCTTTGGATTTGCAGCTCTAGGTAGCTCAGCTTCTTCTGCATGACTCACTTCTGGGAATGGTCAAACAAGATGAGTTTTGGTTGAGCAGCTCATGTTTTCGAAAAGTTTTCACGATGGAAAATGTGATTCATGGGTTGTGGATTTTCTGACGAGATAAAAAGTTTGCCAACAGATCTGTTCAGCTCAAAATCTCTTCCTGGATTGCAGCTGTTCTAAAACAAAATCAGTCTATAAAATGTTCAGCTCAAACTCCAAGGCATTTTTTCAGCAGAACTCCCTCTGCCCCCTCTCCTCAAGGGCTCTCGGTGACATATCTGGGGATTTTTTTTTCTTTAAACTAAAAAAACCCACAACCAGTTTCTATGTTGCTTTTCCATGGAAGATGGGAAACCAACGAGATTTTCTCACTGGCTCTAAATAAGATTCCCTCCAATTTCCACAAGTGACCAAGGTGTGTTGGTATCATCCCTTTCCCACATGCCCCGTATTGGATCCCAGCTTGAGGGCCCACAGATCCTTTGCTCAGCACTGAAAAGATGTAGCTGATTTCTTCCCCCTTTCCCTTTCATTGTCTCTGCCTTTTGGGGTGTAGCCAGCACCAGAAGGAGAATGAAATAGAGTGAAAAAAGCTATTTTGTCCCTTGCCAGCTCAGTTGGAATCAGGAAACACTGGAAGTCTCCCAACTAAGTCCAGCTTTGGAAGCCCTCCAGCCCACTTCATCAGGGCCTGAGGCTCCAGAGGTTCTGCAGAGTGGCTGAACTTCTGGGAAATGCCACATACAACCCAAAGACTTCAGCTGTGTGAGCAAAGCAGGCTTGATGGGAACGGGAAGAGTGTACACCTGACTGGAAAAAAAAGTTAGTCTGGAAGGTCTGAATTTGTACATTCTCGTAGGTTCATGCTCAAGTTCATTTATGTGAATGCTGATAAACTCAATAATAAATGATTTTAGGAAAGTCATGGTTGTCTCTCTGTTCTGAATTTGCTGGTGAAGACAAGGAGAATAGAGAGCAGGAGCACTGACAGATTGACCTCCACACCAGCACAGTGGACTGGACATTTACGCACCCTCAATCTGGATATCCATGAATCTTCAGACACAGATCCCCAGTTAGCTCAAGACATGAGACCACGAAGGCTCTTGTGGACCCCAGGCTCCAAGTGTACTCCCACCATTCCAAACAGCAAAGTCCTTTGTGTCCCAAAGCTCTCAGGAGCCACAGACACTGCGCTGGTGCCAGGTACAGGCACAGAGCACACACAGACCCTTGAGAGGGACTGAGGGGCTGCAGGGAGCTTTTAATTCCCCAGCAGCCAGTTTTTATTCCCTGGCACTATTGCTACATGGGGGAGTTAACAGAAGTTTGGGGTTTTGGTGTTTTTAACTGCTGACAGCTCCCACTGTCTTCTTAATCATGGCTTGAATCCTTGCCCAGCCCAGCCAGGAATGCTCTGGAGCTGCCTCCAGTGAGCAGTCAGACAGGACTTGAGTACACAGGGGCCTGGAGGTGACAAGGAATGGACAGCATGGGCACCTAATGGGAGTTTTCCATGTGCTGGGCCTGGCTTTCCTGCCCCCAGGAAGTCAGGTCACACTCCCACCTCCAGCCCCTACAGCTGAACTGTCCTTTAATGCCAGGATAAATTGTGGTAGCACTGATTGCACCTGGAATTGCCTCCACATGGCAGAGAGAGGCCACGTGTGCAGGTCCCTGCAGCCCTGGGAGCAGTTACTGTGTTGGTGCAGCCAGGGAAAGCCTGTGCCAAGGCTGCCTCAGCACAAATGTGTGGATCCAAGTTCCTGCCCTCCACTCCCATGGGAGGCCCACTCCCAGTCCCTTCCGGAGGCCATGGTAACAAACAAAAGTCCTGCTCACCAGGCACTCTCCATCCTATCGATTCCTTGGGAGATTTATGCCAGAGACCTGATCTCAGTGAAAGAGCTAAATCCAATTCACTAAGGAATTACAAGCCTGTCCGATCAATAATCTATTTATCTCTTTCACTTTGCCATCTTTAAACACTCCAGCCCTGTCAAAAGAAATTGAAAGCTTTTTAAAAATAAAATTATTGGACTCTGGAATGGCTCTGCTAAGGCTTCTGGAAAGCATCTTAAATCCAGGATGGATCCAGTTCAGATCCAGCACTTAGGAGAGACCTGTCATAGCTCCAGTGACTAAACAGCAATCCAGCAAAGCAGGCAAAGATGGCAGGGGATCCTGGCACTCAAGAGAGAAAGAATCCAGCCCAGGAGATCACAGGTAACATGGACACACAGTGTGCTGGAGACACTGCTGAGACATCAGTGCCAGGAAGGAACGTGGGGGTCACACAGCAAGGTGACTTCCAGTGCATTTCCTCTGGTCAGGCTGGAGCACGAGAAAGGATCACACAGACTCTGCTGCACTGGAAGAGCCTAGAAGAGGCTCCTGTACAGGTGTGAGGAGCTCAGAGTGAAGTATGAAGTGTCAGCCCCACCTGGAAATGCCTTACAGAGACCCCTGGAGCTGCAGACTGCATTTGTTCACGACTTGAACACACCACGAAGTTGAATTTAATCAGCACATGGCTTCAGAAGCAGCCGTCGAGTCTCCCAAGGGCAGAGGTGGGCTCCATCCCAGAAATAATGTTGGTTTTCAGCTCTCATGCAGCACTTCTAATTAATAGATCATAAAGCAGTTTGCATAGAAGCAAACCCAGGCAGAGAGGAGACAGGATGAGCTCGGAGCCAATGTCAGAAGCAGGAGCAGGACCAGAGCCTCTTTGAAGAAAAGGAGTTTCCATCCATTTCCAAGCTTCCCAGCTAATTTATCTGACAGATGCAGGCCCTTACAGACACAGGGGGAACTGCAGGATCAGCTCATACACATGAACTGCCTTCACAGCATGAGTTCCTTGCCAAAGCAATATTTGTGCACATAATTAAGCCTTTCTTCAGACCAGCTCTTAAACAGAATATTATTTGCAGTCCCAGTGGGACCGATTCATATATTCTGCTGGCCAAAAGATGGTATTTTCTTTTTGGAAGAGTACAGTTGGGGAATCACAAGCAGAGTTGCTGGAGAGCAAGCCTGATGTTCACACATGGAGTCTAAAGTGTTTGGGGAAGGCAGAAGTTCTGCTGACATTAATGGTGTTGCACTGGTGCTTGTGGGGGATTTCGGCCCTGTGTGTGCTCTTGCCTGTAGGATATTTGCTCCCCAGATTGCCCCATTTTTAACGGGTTCATGTACCTGTATTTCTGAAATGGGACACCAGTGCTGAAGCTGGGAGGGGCTACAATTCTCCAGAGTGGGAGAGGGACCAGTTCCTATCACTTCAGAGGTTAATGAATGGAATCATTAGGATAATTAATGTTTTACTGATGAATTAGTCCCTCTCTGAAGCAGTTCTGCCTTTCCCTGTGCAGAGAGGCAGGGCCCTCTGGAGCTGGGACACATCCCTTGCTAAGGTGGCTGCCTTGTCCTGACAGCGCCTGCTCTTGGAACAGGTTCCTGTGCATCTGCCTCTGCAGCAGGGGACTTGTGTTCCTGCGGGAGGGAACCTCAAAGCCAAGAGCTGTGCTGGAGTTTGAGAGACTCCAGGCTGCCAGCTGCTAGGATTAAGCTTTTCTCCAAACAGAATCAACACTTCCAGTACTGGCTTGGAGCACCTTGGCTGTCCCTGTCCCAAGCCTGTTTCATCATCACCCACCCACCAGCTCTGCCAAAAGGCCTCACTTTTCTTCTGAAGAACCATCTGTCCTTGAATCCCTTCTCCTTGAGATTTTCCTGCCTTCTCCATCCCCCAGTTTTACTCCAGCCCTGACCCTAAGTCTGTTTATTTATCCTAAGCCTGACTTGAATCACACTCCTTTTCTCAGGCCCCCTTTCTAAAGAGCACGACTGCTGCACTTCACTAAAGAGCGAATGCCCTTGTTGTTCTCTTGTTATTGGAAGTGTGAGAAAGTACGTGGTGACCATGCCAAAAAAATCAGTAACCTTTCAGTGGCAGTTTGTACAGCACAGTGAAACATTGCAAAAAGCTGCCACAAGGACTTTCACACAAGGACTTTCTCCCTTGGCTGCAGGCACATTTGAACTGTGATATGAAGGGGGTGAAAAGCTGAGAGTGATTTCACAACATTGTTCCTGAAATAATCCTGCTAAAGTCAAGAGGGCTCCTTGAACAGAGCCCCTGGAGTCCTACAGTGCTCGGAGTCACAGCAACATCTCTGTGTCCCACACAGAGATTGAGGTGAAGAAAAGGCCCCTCTCCCCTTTGGGGTGAATTTGGCACCTCTCATGATCACAGCCTGTCATCCTTGGTTTGGCACAAGGTATGAACCTCATCACCGAGAGCGTTTGGCAGAGTATTTTACGGAAATAATTTTGTATCAACACCTCAGATAGGATGAAGATATTCGGGAAAAGTATGTAAGCCTTGGGTTTTTCTGGTCAGTTCTTGTCAGAAGGAGAAAACAATTGAAAACTTGACCTTTTTAGTGAAAAATGAATACT
Organism: Falcunculus frontatus; assembly: GCA_013398115.1. Lineage (NCBI taxonomy): Eukaryota > Metazoa > Chordata > Aves > Passeriformes > Falcunculus > Falcunculus frontatus. The sequence goes on from VZRV01009802.1 coordinate 127,786, forward strand.
ACAACATTTCGCTGTTTCACAGGGGGGAAAAACGTAGAGGTAATTTAGAAATCTTGAAGTGTGGCAAAACAGGACTGCCATCCCTCAGCCTGTACTTCTGAAAAGCCATGAGATTGGAGCTCAGCTTCTCCCGTGGCTCACCCTGCCAGCACTCACCTCTGCCCTCAGCTCCTCAAATCCCCTTTCCCCCTCCTGCCCCGGCTGCCTTGTCTCTTGACGTGTGTACGGCTGCCCCTCGGACAGTCCCCTCCTCGGACAGTCCCCTCCTTGGACAGTCCCCTCCTCGGGTACCCATCCATCTCCATGTGGCCTTTCATCCTGTCTGTTTAAATGCTGCCTGTGATTTATGGCCCAGCAGCTCCCAAACACACATCGGGTGTGTTATATGGCACTAGCGTAATGCAGACTCCCCTCAGCCACACAGGAAATAAACACTGCTAATTTATGCCTGGCTTTTTTTTTTTTTTTTGGTTGGCTTTTTTTTTTTTTTTTAATTCCCCCACATAATTCTTATTGTAATGTTCCATCTACACCACATCAATATCCTTTCACCGCCAGCAAGTGAAAACAAAAAGTAAATATTTCATTTCCCATTCCCTCCCCTCCTAAAAGGTTTTGCCAGAGCCGGCTCACCCGGCATGGCCCGAGGTGAGATAAATGGGAAGCGACTGTGGGCTGCCACAGGGGTGCTTTTTGGGGAGGGCAGTGCCCACAAGTGTCAGGTTTCCAACATAGTTGCTATCTATTGGTGCATGAACAGAACAAACGCAAACATCTCCTGTATCAGGTTAAATTACTGGCCTGAGCTAATCCGAGGCTCCAATCCATCGCTAATTTATCAGCCTGCTGATGCCATTTGCTGCATGGAGCTCTATTCAGAAAGCACATCAAAGTGCTCCAGGAAAAGAGAATTTAAAAAAAAAAAAAAAAAAGGAGACAGAGAGAGGAAGAAGGGTAACAAAACGTTATGCAGAAAGTATTAAAAGGCTAAAATAAATCTGTGGCCAGGAGCATAGACAAAATCTCTTGGCAGCTGGAGGGATTCGTATCCTGCTGGATCCAGGACATCTGCCACGAGTCTTTGCCTGACTGAAGAGCATCGAGATTCTCACAGAGCCTCACTGTGCTCTCCATGTTGAGATTCAAACCCTGTAGTCCTGGGTGCTCTTCACATCTCCCTAAAATTATGGGTCAGGGACAACCCACTTCACTATCCCTGCATTTTTTGGAGAGAGGATAGAAAACCAGTGATTTTGCTAAAAATCTCAGCTGAGTCCAGGTCTCCCAGAGTGCTGGAAACACAGAATAATGTTCCACTGATCCAGCTACCCCAGAGTTTGCACCTTTTCTTAGTCTGGAAAGAGATTTGAGGTCACTGGGCAGACCCTCGACAGAGGAGACCTCTATGCACGCACAGCCTGTGGATTATAAAACTGCAGCGACTCAAAAATGCCACTGCACTGGGGTTATAGCATGGCCAGAGACTTCCTGCACCCCTGTGTGTGTTGCTGTGATGCTGAGCACTGCTGGGGGGGGGGGTCACAAACCATAACCCTTGATTCCTCCCTTCCCTGCTGAACACAGAACAAAAGCCAGAGTCTCCTCTGGAAATCAGGTTCCTGCTCTGGAACTACTCGAGATCATAGTTTGTTTTCCTCTAAAAAGAACTGTTGCAAGACAAATACCTCTCTGCAGATCACTGAAGTAGGTCACATTAGGCAGTGCTCTGGAGAGTCTGTCTGACACTTCCCCGTCAACAGCAAGCACTGCTCTGCTAATTTCTTTCCCTTTTCTCCCTCTCTCCCCCATCCCTCCTCTCCTTCCATCGCTCTAACTCTGCAAAAAGGGGACTCTGTGAAGGGGAAACAGCTCAAGGAAAATCCGTGCTCTGCTTTGGCAGCTGGAAGAATCAATGCTAACACGGCCCCTGACTGCAGACAGCGACTTGCACTGGAACAGCATCATCAGCTGGGCAAAATCCTGATGGGGTTGAGCAGAGCAAGTCAGAGCTGGGCAGGGATGGAGCCCTGTGGGCCCCCAGGGAGCAGGACTGGGGTATGAGAACCGTAGTATGAGGTCAAACATTATTTAACTGATGGGCATCAGGCACTGGAGCATCCCAAGGGATTTTATTTGCTGTTCTCCAGAGCTGCTGGACAGACACAAAGGGTCCTCTGCTGCCCGTGCCAAGGAGGTGACCAGGGACATCCCAGCTGGGCTGCTGCCTTTCCTCAGACTTAAAGGATGATTCCATCTCCTCCCTGAGGACACTGCCAGCTCCAGCATCACCTCCAGCATTTCTGTCTGCCCCTTCTCCCTGCCAGTGCCAGCTAAGGGGGTGCCTAAGCCAGGACTCCCGGTTTGTTTTTCAGCTGGGGGTGATCAGCACAGTGACACCTTCAGGCAGCTCAAGGCTGTAATGCTGCAGGGATGTTACACCCCTGCCAGCTGCCCCAGACAGACAGAATGAGTGTTAGTTAAATACGGGTACTTGTTTCTGTTTAGAAATTAGCACCAGGCTCCCCTCAGCCCACAGGACGGGCAGATAAAGCAAAGTTTGTGTGATTAAATGATAAAATCTGAACAACACAGAGTAAGCTGGCCCAGGCATGGAGTTATAATTGGCCAGAAAAAAGCAACAGGACTTTTTTTTCTTCTTCTCTTCCTTGGGCACTCTGCAGAGCTTAGGCAATAAACCCACTTTCCTTTCCCTGTAAGGGCTGTAACAGTGGAGCCCCACTGTGTCCCTGCATCCAGCATTCCCATGGCATTCCTGATAAACAGAGGGTCACAACAAGAGTATTTAAGGGCTTAGAGCAATAGGAGAGAGTGATCCCAGAGCCAGCAGCTCTCAGGCTCTCCAGTGGGACAGAGACAAAAACCTCAGGACCTCCTGCCTGCAAGAGGGACCACAGCCCCAGCAGTGTGTCCTGCTCTCAACAGTCATCCAAAATCTATTTTGGGACTGTCTGGTCTTGAACAGGGCTCTGTAGCTCCAGCCCTCAAGGAAATGCAACCAGGATTATACTAACAAAGAGCAAAATTAATTCACTGGCTTGATGCTGTCTGAATTTTGAAAGAATTTTATTCTAGATGTTTAGGAAGCTTCTGTCTCTTGCAGATGAGCTGCATGGATTGCCAAATGTATGTCCTCTCAGAGGGAAAAATGAGGTTTATTTCTGTTACAAACCTACAGGACTTGTTTCAGTTTTACATATTTCCTTTCTAAATGGGAGCATTTCAGAGGAAAAGAAAATACTTCAAAAACCCTTCCCAGAAAAGTGATTCTGAAAATGTTTTGATCTGGTTGATCCATCAAGCAGTGACTGAGGGAAAGGAAAAGATGACAGCTGCTCCTTTTGTTGCATGCTGTTCTGATTAGCCTCAAGTAAGATGCTCCCTGTCACCCCTGGCCCTCCGCGTAGGGAATGCACAGAGCTCTGTAGGCTCCACTGAGGACACCCTGTGTGGGAGCAGATCTCCTTCTGCTGGAAGGAAAAGATTTCTTTTTGCCCAGGACTGTGTGGAAAACAATGGTTGGATTTAAATTCAGAATAAAAATAATAAAAATTTAGAGAAGATTTAAGGGTTTTTTTCCAAAAGTGTTCAAAGGTAGCTTTAGTTGTGATCAGCATTGTTCTGGGCGCAGAATCAGGAGCATTCACACAGGGAAGAACTCTGGAGTTTCATAGAATCCCAGAATGCTTTGGAAGGAACCTTAAAGCCCATCCAGTTCCACCCCCTGCCATGGCAGGGACACCTTCCACTGTCCCAGGTTGTTCCCAGCCCCGTCCAACCCGGCCTTGGACGCTTCCAGGGATCCAGGGGCAGCCACAGCTTCTCTGGGCACCCTGTGCCAGGGCCTCACCACCCTCACAGGGAAGAATTTTTTCCTAATATCCAACCTAAATCTGCCTTCCTTTAGTTTGAAGCCCTTCCCCCTTGTCCCATCACTCCAGGCTCTTGTAAATAGTCTCTCTCCATCTTTCCCATCAGCTCCCTTCCCAGCACCCATCTGCCTCCGAGCCTGTATCTGCTTTGAGGTCACTTACTCACCTGCCATTGTTTCCAGGGGCGTTATTGATATTCCTTTCTCATATAAAAAAGCTGTGCCACAGCAGAGAGCCACAACCACCAAAGCCAGCAGTGTCCTCACCTGACTTAATGACGCAGAGCAGGCTCTCTGTGAGAGGGAAGAAGGATTTCTCCAAGGCTGTGGCTAAGCATAAGCCTGCACACACCTTTGATGGTGCTGTGTGATAGGAGCTGCAGATTGCCCTGCGTCTTTGGGATCCTTACTATGTGTTTGGAAGAATTTTTCTGTCAGTGGGAGAACACAAAATCCTCTCCCAGATATTTCCAGGCAGTGAAGACTTCCTTTCTGAGCTCCTTTTTCTAGGCAGATGATCCAACTGATGGGAGTTACAGATTGGTTTTTTGGTGCCAGAGGAGCTGAACAAAGGCCAGGATGGAAGAACTCAGACACATTCTCCAGTAAGAAGTAAGTTTGTCTCCAGCTCAAAACTCTGCTGCTCAGGTCCATCCATGGCACTGAGGGTAATAATCAGACAAGGAACTTGCTGGAATCTTAATCCAGAAAAAACCTGAGAGCCAGAGCTAATGGCTAACTAATCCCCACATTAGACCTTTGACAAAGCTGAATGGGAGAACTGAGCTGCCAAACATTTCCAATTAAATGAAACAGTCAGGTCAGCACCTGGGGTGAGGGCAGGGAGGGGACACAGGGCTGGGGGTCTCTGAGGGTGGCTGGGACAGGCAGCACTTCCGAGGCTGCAGTTCTGCCTCTTCTCTGGCTGGGTTAAACACAGCCACAGCACAGTGAAATGTGATCCTTAGTGCTTCATCTTCACCTCTGCATCTGTTTTCCTGAGGACAGGCAGAGCTATTCCATATCAACCCTGGATGCATGGAAAGGACTTTGCTTCTTTTTCTTCTTTGTGCCTCCTCTATCCTCTGCCCCTCCACTCCCACCCAGGAGCAGAGGGTGATTTGTTTACTGGCTGGAATGAAACCCACTTAATGATGAAGTCCATGGCTAAAGCCTGTGGACATCAGGGCAGCCTTAATGAAATTTCTGTGCCTGAAACACATTAGTAGGCACGAGCTGAGACTGGAAAAAAAGATTAGACTGCTGAAGAGCTGGCAGAGCTGGAGTTTTCAGAGTGAAAATCAGCAGAGAGAGCAAGGGAGTAAAACAGGCCAGACACACAAGGGGCTGCTCTGGCTGTGCTAACATCCTGTCTACCTGAGCCATCAATGGTCCCCCGTGCTCATGCCCGTCCTTTTCCCAAATCCCTTCTGATCTCCAGCCCTCCCTGTGGCCTGTACATGCTCCCATGGATCTCCCCATCCTCACTGCCCTGCACCAGAGCTGGACGAGGATGAGATCCTGTGATGATAAAGGCAATAACCTGCTGGTTGTTTTGTCAGGCAGAGGAGCCAAGGCTCTGGGAGCTCTGTAGAGATTTAGATTCCCTTGAAGGGGAGGTTTGCGTGCATTTGCTTGATTTCCATTCCAATTCTGTCCTGGATTTTAGTCCATTTTACACTTCGGCAGCAGAGATGCCCAAGGGCCATGTTTTTGTGCAAAGAGGAGAAGGGAGGTCAGACACAGGGAAGCCCTCAGGCTGTGTTAATGTCTCCCTGAAGACAGGGAACTGAGCAGATGGCATCTGGGAGCCCAGCAATGTGCTCACACCAGCAACTTTTATGACCCTTCAGCTGATGACATCACACAAGTCACCTCCCAAATTTACACCGGGCAGCCTGGGCACAGGGGAAGAGAACGTGGCTGGGAAGTCCCTGCAGTGCAAGAACAACTTCACTGTTTTGAGAGCACCTGGCAGCTCTTCTCAGTCACTCAAAGCTTCAGAACCAAGGCTGTGCACACTGGAGCCAGCTGGGATTAGGAACGGGGCCCTTTCCTTCCTGGATGCCTCTGTCCGAGTGGCTTCAGAAATGCCTGGTGCAGTCAGACATGGAACTGGGAGTGATTTGCTGGGAACTGGGTGAGAGAGGACTTCTCTGTCTGGTGCCACACAAGGTGATGTGCCCCCCTCAGGCCACCAAGCCCTGCTGGCACAGCTGGCTTTGCCCAAATCACCTAGGGACCCTGAAACTGCTGGGATTTGACACAGCCACAGGCTGCACTCTGGTAGCAACATTAACCCTGAGTGTGGAGTGACAGGACACAGGGAATGGCTTCACACTGACAGAGAACAGGGTTAGATGGGATACTAGGAAGAAATTCTTCCCTGTGAGGGTGGGGAGGCCCTGGCAAAGGGTACCCGGAGAAGCTGTGGCTGCCCCTGGATCCCTGAAAGTGTCCAAGGCCAGGCTGGATGGGGCTTGGAGCACCCTGGGATAGTGGAAGGTGTCCCTGCCATGGCAGGCGGTGGAACTGGATGGGCTTTGAGGTCCCTTCCAATCCAAACCATTCTGGGATTCTGATTCGCACAATTTCTCTGTGCCTTGAAATGTGGCCATCAATCATGGAAAAACCCTTTAAGTTCTGTTGCCTTTCTTTAAAAAGCAATGAATAATTATCAAACCATTGCAGGATTGGTCCTTCAGTTGCTCTATTTTTCTTTAATTCCAGCATAATCTGGCTCTGATGGTCTCCCAGAAGACAAACGCTTGACTTTTCTGCTGGACCCTTTCAGATGCATTACAGACCTGTGATCTTGTCTGTGCTCTTAACGGCTTTGTCAAGAGATCATTTCTGCTCAAACCTTGTTAGTCTTAATAAAGATTAAATAAAGCCATAAATACATTTGTGGTTTCCTTTTTGCTGGGCTGTAACTTGACTAACAAGCTAAATTAATTTGGAAGCTAATAATTATTTGGTTAGAAGTCGATGGAAGGAAGTTTAAGTTGAAAATGGACTTTTCATGGGAAGAAAAGAGATACCAGTTTTTAGAAATACAAACTGAATGTGGGAAACAGAATGAGTGACATTTCGAAAATCCTTTCTCATTAACTGGCTTTAGCTTTCAGTATATGTCATTTTTATCCCCATTTGTAAAGCTAATATTTCTCTCTGTCACATCTGTTGGAGACAAATCCACGAAGCCAGAAAATGTTGGTGATGAAGTTACAAAAGCAGGGAGATCATCAGAAAGATAACAGTCCATTTTCAAAGCTTGAATCCCAGAATGAGTTACTTTCCCCTGTGATCTCCAAATTCGCATCCAGGAAAACAATGCTCATGCTGTGCTGCTACAGAGCATTTTGCGATCTAAATGGAGAGAGTGTTTTGGCACTCTGTTTTCATTTGTTAATTGACTCCTCTCTTACTTAAGATAGGAATTGGAGTGGTTTGTGATAAATGGATTACACAGCGCTCTTCGTTTCAGCACAAAGCCTGTGAAATAAATGCAAATTCCTCCCCACACCACCAGCAGCACTGCAGCAGGTAAATATGTGCACGGATCTGGGTGTTCCAGGGACCTGAGAGTCCTTTCCTCCCCATCACTGGTGTTTAACTGAACAGTTACCTTAAAAAGCAAATAAATAACTCATGGAGCACAGTCCAGAATCCACCACTGCTTTTCCTGCATGATTTACAGTAATTCAGTCCCTCTGAGGGCTCACTGAAGTCCCTCACTCCCACATAACTTTGCACATCAGGTCTGGCTTCAGCAGGAAGGATTGAGAGTCTCCAGTTTCTGCACAGTGCCCAGGATCCTGCCTGCAAGGGAGGTTTTACTGGTGGGACACATCTCCACACCCAGTCTGCTGAATGAGATTGAAGGTCTTCCTTTTCTCAGGGGAGCATTTCCACCAGGGGAGGTCTCAGTAGCTTTTTGAAACAAAAAGAGGGAGCCTTGCACAAAGCTCTGGCCCACACTCCCAAGTGTGATTGCCAAAGAGGCTTTTGGACTCTCTGAACTTGACCAGAAATTCCCATTCTTCGGTCCTGCTCACAGGTTTCCTGTTTTAGCACTGGTATTTTAGATACAAGTTCCAAAACACGTAGTTCACTTCAGGTGCTTAAAAAGAAAATAGATCTGTGCCTAACTCTGTCCTTTACACTGGTTCTGACCGTCAGAAACCAGAAGGTGCTGGCAAACTCTCCTGCAGCTCCATATGGTTGCTTTGTGGCTCCCTCTGCTCTTTAGAGGGGAAGGAAGACGTGTTCTTGCTCCCATCCAGGCTCCACTGCCAGGCTCTGATCTTCCAAATTATCACCCTACAAGGGCTGGCTTGTCCCCTCTGCTGGGTCTCCAGAACTGGAACTCTGCATTTTTCTTCCTCCACACATAGGATCTTTCTGCTTCTTACTCACTCCTTCCCCTCACTCCCCAGCCCTCTCCTCTCTTTCAACTCACTCCGTCACCAACACATTTTCAATGAAGAGGATCTCTCCTGTGGTTTTTATTGCCAGCCCATGTTGTCCTGACATGAAAAGCTAATTAAAAAGGAGACAACTTCTTCTTCAGAGGGGATTGAAGACTGCAGCCATATTCTCAGCTTTACGTAGGATCAGAAATTGCCAGAAAAACATAAATCATAAGAACTAGAGCTGATTTGCAAGAGGCAGAGCTTACAGTTCCTGGCATAACAGCAAAAAATTTGAATTTGGCTTGTACTGAATGAGAGCCCTTCTCACTGATCCCTCCAGACACTGTTCACACTGGGTAGTGAGAACCAGGCTTGGAGATGGACTGACAGATGTGAGTGGCAAGAAAAGGGCTGAGGTTGTGCCCCACTTCACCTTACAGCCTCTTCTCAGAGAAGCAATATCCTAAAGATTCAAACACATTCTGCTTTCTCATCTTACTACTCATTGTTTTAACCCCACCAAAGGCTGCGTTCATGGGAAATGAAGTTTCCCCCTTGCTGTGCATATTTCCAACTCCAGTTTACTTTCTTCAATAAGTCTTTATAAAAAAACCAACAACAACAAATCCATCTCCAAATAAACTTTGCAGAACAAATAAACAAGGAAAGTCCTTGTTGCTTCCACCAACAACTGCACAGGACTGATGGAGAGATGAGACAGTGCTGTAACTCCCTGAGGGATGGCTGATGTGACAGCATAAGCAAGGCAGAAGGAAGCAGAAATGGTGTTGAGAAAAAAGAGAGAGGATTCTGCAGACAGGAGGGGGCCTCATGTCAATGCTCAGACTTGCCCTTGCCAACAGAAAAGGAGATGCAAGAGCCCTGGAGCTCTCAGCTCACACCAGAGCAAAGCTGCAGGCAGGGCTGTGAAATCCCTGAGGACAGAAGAAAGAGACACTTGCCTGCAAACAGCTTCACTGCACCCTTTGGAGCCTGGGTGAAGGGGGAAGAGCTTCAGAAGGTGCCATCTGGCTGGCAACTGCTCTGGCACTTGAGTTGGCATTCAAATTCAGGAGAAAGTTAGGCAAAGTCTCAGGCACCACCTTCTCCCTCCTCCCACATTTCATGACACCCCGCAGCTGAGCCTGGGGAACAAACCCTGGGCCCTGCTAACCCCATTCCCTCCCTGCAGCTGGTCCCAGGCGCACCAGGGAAGTGGTTTGGCCCCTAAATGAATTCTGCCTGTGGTACCCAAAGTCCTGAGGGGCTGTAATTTGTCATTCTCCCCTTCTCCTGGGGTCTCACCATCCCTTTCCTCTCTCTAGTACCTGAAGTTAAAATAAAAATGGTAGGAACAAACACTGGGGAAAAATACCTTTAGTCAGATCAATGGATTTCATTTTTACAGCAGCCTTAAAAGTTTCCTTTCTTTTTAACAGCATTTGTTTTGATTTTCTTTTGGTTTTCATCAGAATAAAGTTACAACCTGAAACAAGGGGATAAAAAACCAACTTTCAAGCAGGGTTTTTCTTGGTTTCTCTTCTCACTTAAAGCTGCCGCAATATTTAGAGTTGCTAAAATGAGGAAAAATTGCCCTTTTATTCTCACAAAAGCCTGTTTCAAAGAATCAGCATTTTCCAATGAAAAATGGTTTGTTGAAATTTCCCAACAAGTGCTTTTCCTGAGAGCACTGAGCATAGTTCTGCTAATGCCTCCTTTCTGTGTGGAGGGTGGGGATCCCCCTCAGCCCTTACAGGAGATGTTTGTGGCTATCAGGTCAGATAAAGGCTACTTGAGATTTGGAGCAGGATTTTTGTCTTGGATTTCCTGTTTTCCAGAGACTTCTGCAGATGTAACCTATTATTATAATTTTTTTCACTTTTCCCCCTTTCCCCAACATTATTTTTTACCTACATCATGACCAGCTCCAGCTGTGGAGACAGCCCTGTGTCCCAAATCCCAGCAGGGATGCTGTGCTCCTGCAGTGCATCTCTCCTGTAGACACGAGTTATCCTCCTGGGTGTAGGATGGAACAGAAACCCCCCTCTTTCTCCCAGCTCTGGCAAGAGCCTGGACATGGTTAGGCTTTTCCAAAACAAAGTGCTGACCTGTCCTTGAGGCTGTGAGAGTCACTCTACCACTTGGTAGCTGCCGTGGGAGCTTCTAACTCAAGCTAAAATTCTCCCTTTTGGGGTTTGGATAACCATGCAAGGTCAGAGCGGCCAGGACACGTCCTCCCTGCAGGATGATCCATACCACTGTCCATTTTAAAGTGCTGGAGTGTGGAGAACAACAGGATTGAATCCTTGGAACAGCTTTGTTCCCCGGCCCTGCCTCCTGCCTCCACGAGCAGCTGCTGGCAGAAGATGGAGCCAGTCTGCAAAATGAGCATCTCCATGGAGATAAGCTGGGAGCGCGAGAAGGTCAGAGCCAAAGCGTCAGGAGCAGCAGAGGAGTTCTTCAAACTTCATTTTCTTCCAGAGAAATCGCTTGATGGAGATTTGTTGAATGTGACACCTGGCTGCCTCATGTTGCTGGCTCGAATGAGGAGACAAAAGAGGGAGCTAATTGTTTCCAATGCATTCAAGTTTAATATGGTGCATTTTTAATTAGGGCTGGAAAGGGGAAGGGAATCAATTACCTCTTGCAGGGGAAGACACCACTGGCAGGTGATGCCGTGCGGAGAAAAGGAATTGTGGCAGGATGCTGAGGCTCCCTGATGGGGAGAGGCCAGGGTGCTCCCTGGGGAGTCCTGTGTGCCAGATGCTCTTGGTGGCTCCAGGGAAGCTTGCCATGAAGGGGCACTGTGACACCATCCACGAGGACAGGAGCAGGGGAAACGCTGCTGAACCACCCTGCCTTGGGGATGCCCTTGTGCCTGAGGGAATTTTACAACCCTATGGGATCATCTGCTCTGGAGAAGGAGATAAAGACACTCAACAGAGAGCTCTGTGAGCATCCTTTCCCACAACTCTGGTGGGATCTAGTCCCCTTCAAGACACCCTATTCCTTAACTGAGCAGGATTGTGGCAGCCCATTAACTATTGCATGGTAGGTGCTTGGTGCCCTGTCGTGGGGGAGAGGGAAACAAAAGCACTTTCATGGTTGGGATGCAGATCTCTGGAGAATTCTGTGCCTGTAGATCCATGCCAGGGAGCTGGAATTGAAGGGCTGCCAGTGAACAAACACAGCAATCCCAAGGACTCTCAGAGAAGCAAATCCCCGTGGCACAGTGTTGAGACAAGCACACAGAGTGAGGAGCTGCTATTGCTGAAAACTTATGTTCAGGTTGTTCAGCAGAGAGAAGCTGAGGTCTCCAAGGAGCTCAATTTCATACCTTTAATGAGAATTATATTTCCTAAAGGAAGGAGCTTCAGTTGAAAGTCCTTCAATTCAGGGTAATATTTTTCAACAGCAGATGGGTCTCAGGATCCTACATTCTCAGAACCCTCAGACTCAGTCTTTGCCAGGCAGAAATCACAAACCCTCCATGTCCTTCAGCAGCACACTTTGGGATGGGCTGAATTTATTCTCCTTGGTTCTGAGTGACTTCAGTGCCTATTGACATCCACACCCTAGAGATTTCTCTGCAAGGCCTAAGGGGACCAATTCAGTTGGCTGAAAATAAGATCAGTAGCACCATCTGAGGGGCCCTACAACATCCTAATACCTGCATGGTATCCCTACAGCTATCGTGGGTACTTGATGCTTCTCAAAATGTACTGGACACCTCTTCTTAGCCAGCTGAAAACAACCAGTGCTTGGCCAGTTTGATGCAAAAAAAACTTGTTCAGTTGTTATATGGGACAAGGGCTGTAAAATGCTGCAGTTTGAGGACAGAAATGATCTCCTAGAATTAATTTGGGACATTTTGATTTTGAAGTTGGAGGAGCTAATTAGTATATGGCACTGTAAAGCCAGAAAGAATAAAACACAAACACTATCCATTAAAATAAAATGGTGAGTGCTAAAGAAATAGATCCAATGGTGAAATTCACCTTACACATGTAAGATTGACCTCAGGCCTTCACTGCCAAGAAGAATTGAATTCTTTTTTCACTTTGTGTCTTTCTATTTCTTTGTATTTTCTCAATGAATCTCTGGAAGATGCTGGTTTTGGACAAAATGCAGCATGCTTCTTGAAAGATTTATTAATCAGAACTGCCAAATTCATAATTACTTTCTGGGCACTGAAATTGTTTGTCCTTATCAAATAAAGGAGAATAACCACTGATTATTGTTTTTGGAGAAAGGAGTAGCTGGTAATAAGGAAAAAAACATGCACATATGAGAAAGAGAAAGATAATATAAATGGTCAGAGATGTGTTCATGGAGAAGTTTGAGTGGTCAAATGACTCATCTGTCTGAAAAAAGAAACATAATTTCCATATTATGAGGCACTCAAGCAATCAGTAGTGCTTTCACTCCAGCATGATGTGTGGACTTCATTTGTTTCCCTGATCCTCTTCTGCCACTGCCTTTCTATGGTGCAGAGGTAGCTGGATTTTCCCTCTGTTGCTTTTAGTTCAAAAATAGGAACTTCTGTTTAACAGAAATTACTGACATTAATGCCAGCAAGAAACTTGTAAAGACCTCGAGTTTTTAAACTTTTTCCTCTTCTGGGGCAGAACAGCCACACCTCATACACAGATGCAGCCCTACAAGTTTTCTAGGAGTGTTTAGGGGCTTTTTACACTGGCCCTGAGGTTTTTGAAAGGTATAAAAACATGTCAACTTGTGATTAGAAACTCTCAACACATCCAGAAAATCCAGCCGGCAGTTCCAGGAAACTTCATCCACAGTTGTGGGACACCCGGCCTGGAGTGGAAAAAGTTTCATAGCCTTCAAAAAAGGAAGATGTTTGTGCCCACCTGCTTTTTAAACATGGGAATGGACATCTGCCTTTACTGCCATGACTTCAGTTGCTCTTCAGGAAGAGGGGTAAGAGCCAGGCGCTGTCCCCGGTGCTGCAGCCCCCAGCCCTCGGCTCTCCGTGCTCCTCCTGCAGGACCCTGCAGTACTCCAATGGGAGCAGGGTTAAACTCTCTTTCAGGCCGCTGACTCGGGGATTCCTCTCTTTATCACTTCCCAGCTTTTGCAGATTTTTCCCCTCCTCTCTTCCTGTGATGATTTATGGGGGGAAAGTACAATTCTAAAATGAATAATTGATATTCTTCCAAAGCTATCTCCTTTACTCTACTTGTTCTCTTAATTTACTCGGTTTATAGCAACTGATGACAGAAGCCTATTGTTTTGCTGAAACATTAACTTCACAAAGTCATTCTGCTCCCATCTGCAGCACTAAAATTAATGATTCCCTCTGCAACATCTGTTTAATTAACTATCGGCACCATAGAAGAGGCATCCAAATACCCCAGCGACTAAATCAGTCTCAAATTAGGGAAATATGATGTTAAATTGTATCAGAGAGGAGCAGAGATTATCCTTTGGAGTACTGACACTCATTAGCCACCAGCCGCCCCATGTATCTTCTGCATGAAGAAGTGTCAGCAGCTCTTTGCCATAAAGTTTTCATTTAAGGGCTCCTTCAGCCTTAGTCACAGGGAAGAGGAGGGGGTGGAGGGGTGGGAGCAAGATGAAGCCAGTGCTCCATCATCCGTGTTGACAGATCTGCTGCTGGGATGAAAGACAAAGGTAAAAATGTGCTGCCACTGAGCATTGCTATCGCTCTCTTGGAGTCTCAGGCCAGCTTCCCAAATGCCTGACCATTCCCTGCAAAGACAGCAGGACTCACTGAAAAAGCTGCCACTGAGAGCAGGAATGTCCAGGGCTACTGCTGGAGGCTCCAGGCTCTTGGCTACCCAGGGAGAGAGAGATGGCAGAAGGCAGCTCTAAGGGAGGAAGAGGGAAGGACAACAGATTTGGATTTCCAGTCTCTGAAGTCCCTGGGGGTAAAAAGGTTCCTGGCAGAGCCCACTGCTGATGGAGCTGCATGGCCAAGTTTGTATGGGCAAGGCACAAAATAAGGGGCTGATCCAAGAGTTTTTGGGGGTTTTTTTTAACTCTTTTTCCCTACTTTGAACTCCCCCTTATGTTGCCGTGGCAACAAATGCAGTGTGAAATTGCAAGTTTGCAAAACACACTCCGTCAGCAGCAGCGGGAAAGAGACTCCAGCAAAGGGAAGGGAGCAGCAGCAAGGTGGGAGATGGGCAGGGAGGGGACCTGGCTCCCACCACTGCCTGAGGAGAGGGCTGGGTGGCTGTGGAGGGACAAGGTGGGCGGGGGAGGGANGTAGTTATTAAAATACACATCTCCACCCACACAGTCTGCTGCCTATCCAGAGGTGTTACCTCGGATGAACTCTCTCGAAAAAGGGAACCCTCCAGGGATTTTCACCACTTCCCAGTGAACTTGGGAAGCATTAGGTTGTTCACTTGAAAGAATGAGCCTGAAATCCTGGAAGCACTGAAATAACTCTGAGGTTCTTCTCTAATGCATGAGCTCAGGTCAGGAAAGTGCATCCATGGAGGCCTCTGGGGTGAGATTTTTCAAAAGCACACCAAGCCCGAGGCTCAGTGTCCACAAGGGCCAGATTTTCATCAGAGCTCAGTTCCCATTTAGGCAGCTAATTAATCTTTGCAAACACCTCAAAGTATCTAAACTGCATCTGCAGCTGTGATGTTGCCCTGAAGAATGGCTGTGGCTAAACTAAAACTTCTCAGTTTAAAAATACATTCACTCCCTCTTTAGAAGGGTGTCTGCTGCCTTTATTGGCAAAACTGAAATTTCTGATTGCTGTTTTTTGGGTTAAAGAATCAGTGCACATCAGAAAGTCTAGTCTGAAATCTCACCTTTACCTTGTCCTCAAATCAAACATAAACTTAAGTACCAGGGAGGAGCTGAATTTGGCTCCTTTAAACTCACATGACCAATTTAAAGGCAACCTGTTGGCACACTGGGCACATCTATAAATGATAAATAAATTTCAAGGGGAGTAAGAAAAAACAGGATAAATGAGGCCGCTGTGAGACAACAAGCAGAAATACCATCCTTGATTCAAGAGGAACTGAAGTCAATAGACATTATTACTCTTATACAAGATCTGTGTCACCCTCAGTTTTCACTGAGAATAAGCAGATTTTAACCCTTTCCTTCTCACCTTTTCCCAGAGATCCTGGTTGTCTCTGTGTTTTGACATTTTCTCTCAGTGGACAACTCCAACCCCACCCGTAATTCAGGATTTTAAAAGGTTCCTCTCCACAATCCTGCACTCTCCTGTTTCCCAGCAAAGACACAGTTGTTGATTTGGCTTAGTTTAAGGACAGACAGGGGTTTTGTGTATCCATGGAAAACACTCCCGAACATTTCTTTTAATGGACTTTCAAAGTGGATTTTTCAAACCTTGTTCAGTGGTAAGAATGTTTAAGACCATTACAAGAAGTTTTGACTCGTTTGCTTTAACAGTTAATTCAAACTAACACGCTCAGGCATTCCTTTGTAGCCACGTCCTGTGGATGCTTCTTGCTCAGGACAGAATTGCAGATGAATGACCCAGTTCATAAAACCCTGCTTTGTTGAAAGAGGCTCCTGTGTGGCTCCAGCAGGAGGAAGAGTTTCTTCCCATGTGACAATATCCCCATTTGTGACACCCCCACACTTCAGCAAGCAAGGAAGCAGAGCCAGGAACTGCTTTCCCAGTGCTCATGGGCTGAGGTTATTGGCAGAACTCTACTGACAGAGCATGTAGAGAATGTACCAAACCACATTTAAAAGTGTGACATGAAATTCAAAAGCAGCCAGGGGAATTACAATGCTCTGGAGCAGGATAAGATGCTCAAGGAGCATGAAACACATGCTATGCTTAATGTGATTTCTTTTTTTTTTTTTTTTATAAGACTGTTTCCTTTCCAAGCTTGCCAAGGAGTACATGGAGCTGTCAGAGTACAACTTCAGACGTGAGCAGCCGTGGCCGGAGTGGTGAGATGGATCCAGAGGCAGAGCCAGGCCAGTTTATGCCTCTTCTAGATAAGGGAGTCAGGTGAGCACTGGCTGTGGCACAACACTCAGAAACCACTCCACATGCAGAGGAATGAAGAACAAAAGTGTTATTCCATGTGCAGAGGATCTCCAGCCCTGGATATTACTGATAATGCAGTGAGAAGGAAGATAAGGAGGTTGAAGGCTTCAGGTGAGAGAGTGTCCCCGGAATAACCAGTGCTGAGAAAAGAGGGATCAGTATTTATTTGGTAAAAAGGCACATGAGTCTGAAACTCAGCAGACGTGGAATGAGCCATTGCTTGGGTGATGGCCCAGAGAAGCCAGCAGGGACTGGATTGCCAGCGTGATTGGGTCTGCACACACACCCAGGAGAGCAAAGGCACTGCCATGTTGTATTTATAATTTTAAACAGATTGGAAGAAATAATAGTGGGAGAAGATATAAGGGAAAAAGGTGTCCCAAGACTACGTAACAGATCAGTGCCAGAGCTGGGAATTGATTCCTGAGACTCACAGTCCTCAGCCCATTATAACAAAACCCACTGAACACGAGGAGTCTCTCTCTTTGCTATTATCCTCAAGGTTTGGGTTTATGTATTTATTTATTTACCAAACATAGAAGAATGACAAACAGAATGAGAAACACAGAGCGCTCAGGAAAGCTCATAAAGTCCTTTTCATATCTTTAATCAATCATGACTAGTGTGTCTCCCATCCATTTTTTTCAGTTTAAAATAGAAAAAAAGATGTCCCCTCACATCATAATCTGTCTCCAGGCAGCTGTGCTCCTTACATCAGCACAATGACCCAAACTGCAGGGCTGTATTAACAGATACCATCTAGGCTTTAATGGAGTTCAGCCACTGGGATTAGCTCCCTGGAATGGAGTTTGGGCTGTCAGGCACTGCACGCAACTGCGAGCACATTACAAGTTATAGGCATCAATTCTTTCTAAGTGAGAAGCCATTCCAAATTCAAAACACTTCAGACCGAATTACTGAAAATTATCTTGATGGATCCCCTTCAACGGGTGTAAAAAAAGGAGACGAGGAGAGAGGGTCAGGCGTCCGATCAAAACAAAATCATATCCGTGCTTTTTTTCTCTAGTTCAGAGCAAAGCAGGAGTGTGGATTGAGATGTCAGGGAGGGAACAAACTGTGGAAATGTAGGGTGGAATGAGAAAGAAAGTTTGCAAACTATATTTGCAAGGAGGAAGGGAAATTTTGCCTGCCTGTTTGAGTCGGTGTGTACCAGAAGTGTCAGTCTGACTGAGCAGGGACTTCTCTAAGAATCCTAAAATGTCCTTTGCAGCTCCTTAAGGTGTTTTTCCAAATGGAGTCAGGAGTTAGTTTTCATAGACTAATAAACTGATTTGTGTTGGAAGGGATCTTAAAGCACATCTCATCTCACCCCCTGCCATGGGCAGGGACACCTCCCACTATCCCAGGCTGCTCCAAGCCCCATCCAACCTGGCCTTGGACATTTCCAGGGATGGGGCATCCACAGTTTCTCTGAGCACTCTGAGCCAGGACCTCACCACCTTTTTTTTCCCTTAGCTTTCATATTTCAAGGATGTCCAATGTGGGCATCCTTAATGAGACCCGACGTTTCAGATCAGAAGACACTCAGTGCTTCATGAAAAGCAGGTCCTTTTTAAAAGCGTCTTTGCTCAAGTACACACAGGGAGTGTACTCTCCAAAAAGTGTTCACAGTGTCTGAAAATATTGTCCATTTGCCCCTTTAATCCCTATCAATGATCCAGGGCTAGAAAACCCTGGAGGAGAAGAGGAAGGGTCAGAGTTCCAGTGATGGATGCTGACAAAGCTGAGTCACTGATGAGTTGCATCCTATAATCCATCATTTTTAAACCTCACATGTCCAAGAGCTTTCTGTGGTGTCAAGCTGAGTCATTTCTGCCAATGAAACAGGGAGGAAGGGAGAAGAATCATTATTTCGTCTCCCAGCACTGTGGCCGTGCACCAATCCTGCTGCTGCCCCATTTTCTCCACATCTGTCCCACTCATCCCCAGCATGTGCATTGGCCAAGCCACCATCTGGCATCCTTGAGAGAACAAAGCTTCCCCAAGCCAGCAAAAGAGACCCCTCAGGAAAAGGGACTGAAAACAAATTGAAAGCAAGACTGACAAACCAAAAGGCAGATTTTCCTTTCAGCACATTTTTGGAAGAGGAGGGGAAGGAAGTCCCTTATGGGCAGAAACCTGCATTGCCATTGGATTTCCAGCTCCACTCAGAAGCCCAGGGAAAAGACAGCTCTTCACCAGTGGTCAGGAGGGACTGCAAACACAGCAAAGCATCTTGTAGGCAAACAGCACAGGGGAGCCACCAGGGACTGCCTCATTAGTCATACAGTGTTTGCACATGCTGAAGGCTGAAGGCAAAATATGACCTTAAGTTCCATTATCACACCAAACAGTGTCTGTCGTTGCAAGGAGAGAACAAGGCAGAGCAAAGGTACTGCATGAGATGTGAAGGACAGGGCTTTGACGGTGACAAGATGTTACAGCAGCTGCAAAGGGGGATGTCCTTGGTTATCATCTCTGGCAGGGTGGTGCCTCAGACCTGGGACAGTGCCAGGTAGTGGAGAAGGGCACTCTGGAATAAACATGATCTTCTCCAAAGAGCTTTCACCCTAAATATCTAAAATTTCCCAGTGGCTGAATATCAACAGACAAGACAGACCAAGGAGGAGTGTGATGATACTAAAGTTGTTGGATATCCAATTCTTCATGAAAAAATCAAAGCAGAAACTATCACAGACTATGGAGGGAGGGGAGTGCTTTGCAAAGAGCAAAGCATCCAGTCCACTGAGAACTGAGAGTGCTCTCAAAGTCCCTGAAAATGCTCTCTCCACACCCCTGGAAGGTGATATTTGTCTTCACACGGGGGGTGAGCCCTGAGTACTGTCGTATTCAGAAAAGAGAGGTGACTGAAGCGGTGGGAAAGGCTGAGTGCTGGAAACCTTCACAAAGACCAACTTCATAGGCAACTCTGTTGTCTTTTTCTGGTTTCACATATCACCTGGATTGTCGCTGTCGCGGTGGCCATGACACATACGAACCCAGTAACAGTTTCAGGCAAAAAGCCCACAGCATTTTCATCTCTCTTGGAGATTGCATCCCAAGCTTTCTCCCCCGCTGCCTTCCATGCAGTCACACTGAATGCTGCACTGGCATCTGCGGGGAAGTCCTGAGATCGTGCCCACAGCAATATGCTTTGAAGGTCTGTGGTTTTAACACCTTTCCCCTTTAGAAGCTACTTCCAAGCCAACACTACAGTCTTTTCCTCATTCAATAAATTATTCCCTATCTTAAACAAAATAGTCACCAGTGGCTCACCTTAACACGGTGTCTAATAAAATCAGGTTCAGACCACTGCAGAACTCCTCTGCTCTCCTGCTTCACTGGCACTGGATATGGGCTCTGCGGGCACCTGTCCTGCTCTGGTGGCCGCTCTCCTCTGCCTGGCCTGCCTGGCTCTGGGCTCACCCTGCCCCACCATGTGCCAGTGCCCGGCGGCCACACCACAGCGCGCCCCAGGTGTGGGGCTGGTGCCGGACAGCTGCAGCTGCTGCAAGGTCTGCGCCAAGCAGCTCAACGAGGACTGTAGCCGATCGCAGCCGTGCGACCACACCAAGGGGCTGGAGTGCAACTTCGGGGCCAGCCCTGCCACCCTGCAGAGCACAGTTTGGGGGAATATAGACACTGAAAGGCCTTTGGCAGAGAAAACCTTCAGCAAAATGCTATTCTCTGAGAACTCTATTTTTCTTGCAGAAACTATGGAAAACACTGTTCAGGTTTTTGTAAACCAAACTTTCTATCTTGCACCTGCAACTTGTTTTTCAGACTTGTTATGACGTTAACTAGGAAAATATTTTTGAATGGGTGTAGTGAGTTTCAGCCAATCAGCTTGAGAGGTGGACAGTTATTGACCAATGGCCTTATGCCATCTTTGTGAACTAAGGTATTTAAACCTGTCAGAAATTAATTAATAAATCGCCTCTTATGGCTCATTCATGGTTCCCTGAACGGACTTCGTGCAATTATTCTTCTCGACCGCAGTACATCGGCGACAAGGGAAGACGGTTTGAATATAACTCCAAAATCTACCAGAATGGCGAGAGCTTCCAGCCCAACTGTAAACACCAGTGTACGTGCACAGATGGAGCTGTAGGCTGCATCCCGCTCTGCCCGCAGGAGTTCTCTCTTCCCAATGTGGGCTGCTCCAGCCCCAGGCTGGTCAAAGTCCCTGGGCAGTGCTGCGAGGAGTGGGTCTGTGACGAAAGCAAGGATGTGCTGGAGGAGCTGGAAGGCTTTTTCAGCAAATAGTTTGGTCCAGATGATTCCAAAGGCGAGCTAACCAGGAACAATGAGCTAATTGCCATTGTGAAGGGAGGCCTGAAAATGATACCTGTTTTTGGATCCGAGCCACAAAGCCAAGCTTTTGAGAATCCCAAATGCATCATGCAAACAACCTCTTGGTCCTAGTGCTCAAAGACGTGTGGAACTTGCATCTCCACAAGGGTGACAAACGACAATCCTGACTACAAGCTCATCAAAGAGACCAGGATGTGTGAAGTGAGGCCATGTGGCCAGCCCAGCTATGCCCCCCTAAAGAAGGGAAGAAAAGTGTACCAAGACAAGGAAGTCCCCCTCCACGGTGAAGTTTACTTATGCTGGATGTTCCAGCGTGAAGAAGTATTGCGCCAAGTACTGTGGCTCCTGCGTGGATGGCAGGTGCTGCACACCCCAGCAGACCAGGACTGTCAAGGTCAGCTTCTGTGCGATGACCGGGAAATCTTCACCAAGAGTGTCACGATGATCCAGTCCTGCCAATGCAACTCCAACTGTCTGCATGCAAATGAAGCCTATCCCTACTACAGACTAGTCAGCAACACTGGATGAGTCTTTCTTCTAGCACTCAAAAAGAAATTAAAGTGCTAAACATCCTGTGGCTTTCCATGAGATGACCCAAACTTGTTTTCTTTTTGCCTGAGGAAAACAAGGGCACTTTTTATAGTTGAAATCAGATCTAGAGTAAGATTTCTCGAAGGGACAAAGGTTGCTAGATCAGATGAGTGTGGGTCTGCTGACCAGATCAGCAGAGCTCTATTTAAGTCTCTGAGGGCTGCAGATGTGAAGTCCTCTAACACACATTCAGCCCCACCATTTTCTTTCTTAAGAATAAACGCATCAATATAATAAAGAGAGAAGTTATAAATACAGGTTTAACCTCACAGAGTGAATCCCAAAGCGCCAAGGACAGATTTGTAAAGACTTCTTGAAAGTTTTTGCATCAGTAACATTTGCGTGTCTCTTCTTCTGGGTCTTGACGTATTTTACATCTCTTTTGAGGGCTTGAAACACAGGAAAAACAGATTTAATGGGAAGCAGCAGCCTCCTGCTTCCAGGAAGAGATTGTTAGGGTTGGCTCAAATGAAGAAGGATCATCAGCATGTTCTCAGAGCTTCTTGCTGTGGCACTGAGGAAGATTTAGCACGTTCCAATGTCCATTTCCTTCCCAGCTCTAATCTTAACACCCCCCTCCTGCATGCTAAATGAACATCCCAGCGCTTCATAATGGAGACAGGAAATTAATTCCTCATAAAGGGCTTTTTTTTTTCTTCCTATCCCTCTTATTAAGACTCCTCAGCCCTGTCAACAGCCAACTGAGCTTCCACGAGTCATAAAGGTGCATTTCTGCAGTCTCATTTCCTCAAGTCTCCTGCTTGATGGATTATGCCCATTAATAACGTTCACATTGGACGAGCAGCTGCTGGGATTCACGGGACCTTGTTGGATGGTGTAACCCCAGCCTTTAGCAAAGGCACTCCAGAAAATGCAGGCACGAAGCAGGGGGGCTGATGATCTGAATCTGCTCTGCTCAGTCCCTGTTAGAGGCAGCAGGTAGAGAAAAAAGACCCTCCCTGGTCTTGCTGAACAAGGATTCCCATGAGAACCTTCAGAGCTGGACCACCGTCCTGAACGACATCTGAAACCATCTTTGATTCTGGAATCTGGTGTAACTTTTATCACTTCCACATCTTTAGCACCCACTAAAGATGTTCTAGACATCCTGTATCCATATTTTCAGGATACAGGATGTCCAGAACAAGGTTTTAAGAGGAAAAAATCCATGGAGTTGTCTAAAAATAATCTTTCCTTGACATATAAATTAACCAAGAAGTGTAAAATCCCTACATTTTTTACTACAATTTTTCTCTCCAACCCGTAATCTATTGGGAAATTTTTTTTTTTGGTGGATGTGACTAATTTTTAATTATAAAGAATACCATTTTAATGCGATCATTAAAATGGACCAAGCTGCATGGAAATGACAGATCTGGTTTAAAATTGTGCTGTTTCACCCAGGTTTGAGCTCAGCAGTGTCGGATGGGTGGAGATGATGTTTAGAGAGATGAATGCTGAAACAGCAGGCAAAATTCTTGCGAAATAAAAATGGATTATCTCCATGTGATTTGGATTTGGAAGCAAACAGGGTGAGAATTTGGAGCTGATATCAAGAGCTGGAGGGCAGTGTAAAATAAACACACAGATTGCATCCCCAGCTCTGGTAGAAACCTTAAAAAAATATAATTCATGTAGCTCTCAAAAATAAAGTCACAAGACCAATTCAATGATCTCAAAACTACCGAAAATATCCCAGGAACATGACGTTTGGAACTTCCCTCGGTTCCCTTTGCAAAATGTTATGTAACATTTAATTTTGATTTTTCACATACCTACACCATGTAAACTACAGAACAGCAGCATAATGTGGCTCTTCACAGGATTTTAAAGCTTTTCTAGCAGGCTTAGATGAAATGTTCTGTAGAAAAGTACAGTTACACTGTGGTTGCCTAGCAAATGTCTCTGAGAAAGTGTTTCTGTTTAAAGAGAAAAACAAAGTAAGTATAAACCGTCTGCAAGGCCATGCTCCCCGGGGACAGTAGATTTCTGTAAGACTCAGAGGGCAAAATTGTCAAAATCTCTTGTTAAAATAGAGGCAGCACATCACAGCCATGGACACCAGAGATATTAAAGTGAAAAACCCTGCTAGTTCTGGCTCAAAGACAGAAACTGAGTGCTTCAAGATCTCTTGACCCCAAGGAGTTGTTAGTAACATTTTTAAAGCCATCTTTAACATTATGTGTCTTTTGGTTTTAATATATTAAGGAATTACACCCCAAAGGGGAATGGACTCCTCAGTTCCGTGCCAGTCCCTGAAATACTAAGTTTCTAACTCCAGAGCCAAATCTGTGTGTCCATGGAGGGAAACACACCCCGTGTCTGCCTCCTAATGAGCATTAAACTGTCTTTGGCAAGGGATTAATGGACTGCTTTGGCTTTTCAAGCTCTTTCTTCTTTTGCTGAAATATTTCTTTAAAATCTTTCTAATTCCCTCCTCCCTTCCAAAATCTTTTCCCACCTACTAATAAAACAGAGCAGTTGGCAATGTGGAGTCTCTGATGTCGTGGCCTCTGCTTTTCTCTCAGGGGGATCAGGTGAGAGCCACACAAGTCCACTGGGGCCTGTGTCTGAAGAGAGAAACACAAAATAGTTTGTAGAAGGATGTCCAAAACTGCAATCCTCAATGCCATGGAGTGGGAGCTGGAGAAAAACACAGGACTCCTGTTAGTGAGGCTTCATTCTGCTCTGGCCCCTTCCCCTCCAGATGGTTCTGTGCTTCCATAAGGATTAGGTGTGGAGTCCCTCATTAATCAGGGTTAAACCTGATTGCCCACCCAACAGCATTATGTTCCTTAAACAATGTCACCAGAAGTCCAAAATGAAAGATTTCTGGAGTTCTCAGTGAGAGCCTTTGACCTGTTAAATGCCCACAAACCCCTTCCAGTACAGATTAAACCCAAAGACTCTTTATCCTTTAGAAGAGGACTCATTTATCCACCTGGGACGTGGAGCCCCACTTGGGGCTCTGAGCTCAAATCATGAAGGTTTTGTCTGTCAGGGGCTACTGCCCACATTTCTTCATTCCTTCAGAAGCAGGGGATAATCTTCTTGACCTGGGTTTTTGAGACGCTGGGACAAGAGTGAGAATAAATATTCTCCTTCCTGATCATTCCAGGAGAGTTTTAATTTACACATTTTATGTCTGGGAGTCTTTCCAATCCGTATTAAGTTTGCTGAAAGGAAAGAGTGTCATTTAAGCCAAGGGATCCAGGATGAAACAGCTCTAAAAAAAGACTCTGTGTTCCTTCCCCTATGAGCTGTGAACTACATTATTAACAAAAGTTCTGGAGTATGTCTTGGGAGAAAAATCTTGAATATGTGGAAGTGAGAAAATGGCATGGACATCCCACAGGGATGCATAGGATCTGACTGGTTTCCTCTTGCTGCAGAACAGATACAAACACGAAGTAGAGGATTACTTAGAGGAGGAGACTCTACCCCTCCACTGCAGAACCTTACCGAATAAAGACAGGACTGTGTTGTCTCTGCAGCCCCACAACTGAGGTAGTTGGCACTCACAGGCCTTTCCTAAGCCCAGAGGAGGCAATTCCCAAATGGATCATTACTGCAGAATGGCCTCACTGGCTGGATGAACATACTGGATGCTCCTTGAATAAACAATACCTTGGCAAACAAATGAATTATCTCATTGTAAATACCTGTTTCCAGCCTGGAAAATGATTTATCAGTCTTGTCTGAAGATTCTGATCCCAATTCCTCAGCTCTCCTGGCTTCTAGTGGTGACAAGATGGGGTATGCAGCACATAGGAAAAGCTGCTCCATGTTAGTGTCCTTTTTAGCTATTTACAGAAATGTTTAGATGTAGGGGGAGTTCGATTTATGTGCCTTATCTTCCTCAAACCAGAGAGAACTCTTCCCTTCCGTTACAAACACTGCTTAATGGATCTCTAACAGCCCTGCTTTCACAACATCAAATACACCAGAAAATAAGGGGGAGCAGGAGGAACCAAACAAACAACTCTTTATTGTTTCCAGGTGTCCCTGATAATGGGTGGAGGAAGAAGTGGAGAAGAAAGAGGGGAAAGAGATAAGAAAATCGCAATTTGGTCCTTGGCACAAGCTCATCATGCATAAACATGGCAGACAAAAAAACCTGAGTGTTAAAAGAAGTTCTTAGCTCCTGAAGATCCCAAGTGTTCAAAGGATGTCTGAAAGCAGACTTGCAGCTCTTTGTCAGGCCCGTTTGCCTTCTCAGGTCTCTGCAGACAAGAAGCAAATGGCCAAGGTGGTGCTTCCCTGCCATGGGAGGCTGTGCTCCATCACCCAGCAAACCAGTCTGGAGACAGCACTCACTGGTGAACCAGCTGGGGAAACTCTCTCCCCTCCAGCCCCAGTAGGATTAAAAGTCACCCAGTTTATCTCTTTTGGGATAACACAGTTGTTCTCTTCCGGTGAGAGAGGCTGCTCATTACCAGCATTTTTATTGATCTTTGTGCATTCCTGCACAAAGTTATGCTGAAAACAGGTACAAAGAGTGTCATTTCCTTCAGTCTGGCACTGTATTTCCTATCTCCTCTGAACCAGACTGGGACACAAACCAAAGCAATCCCAACCTTCACACACCCACCTACATATGAAATGGGTTGGCCAGAGTGAGTTGGAAACATTCATTATATTATAATGAAATCTTCTGCTGTATTTTTCCCTGCCTTGTATGCAGTCCTGTGCTTGGCTTCTGCCTTTTTAACTTTATAATAGCTTTCATTCTTATTTTTCTTTTTGATTTTTTCTTCACTGACTGTAAAAAACACTTAATTTGACAGCATTCCATTTGGAAAATCAAGAAGTCCATAAATAAGGCTCAAGACAGACTCAAATATAGTTACTAACAGAAATGGTAACTCTTATGAGGCTGGACAGCAACTTTTCAATAAGACGTTTTTGATAGGCAAATGCCACTGAATGGGATGGGAGCACAGAAAAGGGTATTTTTAAAAATAAAAAGTTCAGGTGGTTTTGGTCAAAAGCATTGCATTTCTCCTGAAATGTAAGGAGGAAGGGGAGAGAGAAAATAGAACAAAATATGAAAAGGTGCAAAGAGAGGATTTCATCTGCTTTGATCCAGATTCTTGGGTCCATTTCTCTCACACACCAATTTAATTTTGACTTTATGTGTTACCCTGATCCTGAATAGGAAAAGTTATTGACAAGTCTCATGTTGTAGAGGTGACAGTAGGGAAGATGAGAAGGCTCCAAAGCAGCTGGAGCAGTCCAGGACCCAGTTCCCTTAGAATATAAATGAGAATTAAATGCTTAATTGCTGCTGGTGGTGCTTGAAGTCCATAGTGGTTCTTGCTGTAACGCAGAGGAGGGAGGACAGGAATGGGCCTGTGCTCACTGGTGTCTCTGGAACTGAGAACTGGACATTATTGGAGTGTTTCTTTAATGGGCATCCTTAGCTCTGAGCACTTCAGGGAAACCTATGGCACACAGGTACTCCCTTGTAAAGAGGTTTTTTTCTTCTCTTTCCTATGGCTTCTCGGGATGTGAGCTCAGTCTCAGCCTCTCCTTCAGCAGATTCCCTCATTTATTTAGATCTCTCTCCCCTTCTCATTTGTTTCTAGAAAATGCATAAAGAAATAATAGCTTTTAGGATTCCATCTTCCTGTCCTTTTTTGTTTTAAATGGGACTCTTTAAAACAATAATCAGGAGAAGCACACGGCCAGACGATGCTTTCAAGTAAGTTTCATTTTCTTTCAGAAACAAGCTTTAAAAGTCATGTTTGATTAATTTTTTTCTGCAAGATAGGAATTAAAATCAGTAGATTTTGCTTATCCTGGTCAAAAGGTGTTTTCCGCAAGGAACTTAGATTACTCTGTTAGTAAAACCCAAGGTGTGACAGGTTTGAACTCTCCCTGCCATGCCCACTTCCAGGATTCTCAATTCACACACACACACAGGAGAGAGCCACACACCCATTCATTTGTCCTTGATGGTTTAATTAGTACCTGAACCATTCAACACTCACCTCTTCACTTGTCCTTTTCATTCAAATGTCACCTCCAAAACCAGTGTCTCCTAAGGAGTGAGAGGAAGGGGGAGAATTTTCAAATTAAGGAATCCTGCTTTT
This sequence comes from Falcunculus frontatus, assembly GCA_013398115.1. Lineage (NCBI taxonomy): Eukaryota > Metazoa > Chordata > Aves > Passeriformes > Falcunculus > Falcunculus frontatus. The sequence continues at coordinate 155,128 of VZRV01009802.1, forward strand.
TCTTCTGGATTAACCACCCATTTAAAATGGCATTTGCCCATCAGTCTGGAAGGGGAAGGAGCACTCCTAATTTGAGATGTAAAAATGGTAAGAGAGAGAGGGGACACAGCTGAGGAAGAAAGTGCTTGAATGATGCACAGAGGGAACCCAGTGCAATGTGAGACCTTGGCATCCGGGGAGATTTTTACTAATGGTCTCTGCAAGTCTTATTATTTCATACATATTCTCATCCCTCTGACAGAGATACTGCATAAATCACTTCCCCTTGTCCCAGGCTGACCCCCTAACCTCTGAGAGATAATGAGGCACTGTATCTAGCATCTCCTAATGCTGCCAAGATCTAGATCAAAGAACATTAATTCTCCATGATAACATCTCTATTTATTAATGCAAATGCCTTTAATCCTTCCCCAGCCTCTACTCCGCTCGCCACCTTTACTTTTATTACCGAAACTTCTTTGGAATTAGGTAAATTGGCTTAGTATCCCCAGAAGGTGGACATCACTAAGAGCTGAAGTCTGATGTGTCCCCCCTGGCAGTGACACTCACCTCCTGGACAGATTAGCTCCTTGACTTGTTACAGTTGGCAAGGGCTACATGCTGGAGCCTTCCAGAGGTGCCAGAGTGTTTGTATTCATTCCATAGAGGTCAATAAATAATTTTTAATGATTTTTTAAAATTAATTCCCCTCTCCCCCCCCTTTTTGCCAGCTACCAGTGAGCAGACTGTGATTTCCCTCCTCCCCCTCCAATCTTCAGTATCATGTGTTGCTCAAAGTTATTTTTCAGGGTGTTTCTGGGGAAAACAGTGCAGGTCAGCTCTTCCTGCTAGCTACCACATGTGCTGGGATGTTTACTTTTCCTAGAAACAGATCAGGGAGCTCTGTGGATTTTTGCTAAATAATAATCTGTTCCAAGCACAGGTTTCCAAGGAAGTAGGAAAAAAGCCTTGACTCTCACAAATAGGCCAACAGAGAAAGAAAGGAAACTCCATCTCCTTAAGCAGTGCTCAGTGCAGCAGGGTGCGATTCCAGGGTGGAGTTCTCTGCCACAGCCTCACACACACACTTTGGTCGATGGGATCTGCAGCAAAGAACTATGAGGCTCTTACAGTGCCATAATTTAAGATGGCACTTAAATGATGTGCCATCACACATGGTTTGGGTTGGCTGGTTTGGGTTGGAACAGACCTTAAAGCCCATCTCATTCCACCCCCTGCCAAGGACAGGGACACCTCCCACTAGATCAGGCCCCATCCAACCCGGCCTTGGACCCTTCCAGGGATCCAGGGGCAGCCACAGCTTCTCTGGGCACCCTGTGCCAGGGCCTCACCCCCCTCACAGGGAAGGTATTTTTCCTAATGTTCAGTCTAAACCTACTCTCTTTCAGTTTGAAGCCGTTCCCCCTTGTCCTGTCGCCCCAGGCCCTTGTCAATAATCTCTCCTTTGAGGTGCCATCCTTTCTTATTTGAGTGGAGAACCACTCTGGGGGTAGTGCCTTGTGGTGGGAAGGTTTAAGAATAACCTTCTGCAGTGTGGGAGCTGGGAAAGGGAACACAAACCCAGCAGAGCAGCAGTCTGGGGACATGTTCAGAGGCTTCACTGGAGGCCAAAGAGACAGGCAAGAGATCAGGAAATCCCACAGTGTGAGGAGTTTGCATGTTGCTGCCTCAAAGCGTGACTCTGCACCAAGAAATGGTAAAAGAAATGACCCTGAGGAAGAAGGTGACGGGAAACTGCTGTGTCGGTTCCAGGGGTGTTCTGGGTGGGTGCTGTGACCTTCTGAAATGGACTCTAACAGAAAGTCGCTGGGCAGCCACTGCACACACACACACACACACACACACACACACACACACACACACACACAGACACACACTGCACANCACACACTGCACACACACACACTCCGGATTGCTTCTCCAACAAGCAAAGAGGCAGGAAGGGTCCTTGTGTGGAATTCCATGGCAAAGATTTACTCAGCCCCACACGTGAAGGGACCAGTGCCAAAAGAGCCAGAGTAATGGAGAGTCCCGAGTTAAATACGGGGTGGGGAAAGCATCAGGGAGCAATGGTCTGAGGGCACAGGGTGGTTCATAGGCGGGACCAGGGTACCGGAGCCAGTGAGGAACCAGTGAGGGAGGAACTAAGGAACAAGGGTGAATGGGGAAACAGGGAGGGGAGAACATTCTGGATTAGGGCCATGTAGGGTAGAAAGGGGCAGGGGAAGCCAAGGGCCAATAGGGGAAACAGAACCGGGGTACATTTCCATAACAGAACAGGATATTTTGAGAGAGGCCTTTTTAGTTACTTTAACCTGGGGAGCATTTCTCTACTTAGGGCACCTTTTCTCCAGGGGGGTTTTACAATCCCTGGTGCCATGGGCTCACTGGCCATCACACTGCTGGGTCAATTGTACCTCTCTTTCTCCAGTCAGTGCTGGCTGTACCCTCAGGCACAGGGGGACAGGGGTTTAGGCTCTATGACTGCCACATGAAAAGCATAAAAAAGTACTTTGCCTTCCTTCCCCAACTCCCTGCCTGTGAGGGAAGTTTATAAAACTTTCCTTCCTTTCCTTTTCCTTTGGCTGTTCTATTTGTCAGGGCCCACACCTGCTATTAAGTTTCTGTACAGAGAGCAGCCCTGCAAGGTTCAGGACTCAAATTTAGTGTGTGAATGTGACATCAATATTACTACTTAATAAGCATTAGACATCAGCCTGTAAGCAGAGAAGAACAAATGCTTCCTTCATACAGACTGGGATTATTGTCCCATGAGGCACTGACAGATAAAAGTGGAAAATCGATGTAAGAAACTGAATATCTGGACTGAACTCCAATTTGTCCTAGGATCCAATCTGGCACCTATTCTCCTCTTCCTATTCAAGCCTAAGTCCTGTCGACATCAGTGGAAGCTTTTTGCAATTATGGAAGGAGGGAAAAAACATAACACACTGTAAGGCTGCAGCTCCATCACCATTTCCTTTCTTGGCCATCAAATGCTGAAAGAGTGACCTTGTTTTCATTAAGAGGAACACCTTGTGAATGAATACAGGATGTCAGGTGGGAACAGAGGCACACAAGGTAAAGAATTCATTAGAGAAAGTTTCAGTACTGCAGAGTGAGACATTCACTATTTTGCAACTAGTCCCCGTGAGTTTTAATTAAAGAGACCAGACAGTTTGTATATAAACTGCCTAATATTATGCCTTAACATCTCACTAAATATGAATCCAAAGTTTTCCTAGTTTAAACATTCTTTTCTATCTCTTCACAGCACATGGCCAATTCCACCCTGAAAGATGGGAGACAAAACAGTTTGGAGGGTGCAGGCCCTCAAGAAAAACTCTTCTTGGGAGACTCCTGGCCCAGTTTTGCAGCCTCTGGAGATTTACATAATTCAGGACAACACTGGAGATTTCTGTGCAAGTGCAAACACTTGAGACTCCCTGGCATTGCAAGTTGATAAAATCACTATAAAAAAGGCAGCTCTCTGGAGCACTGAACTGGATTGCGACCTGCACACTCAGCACAGGGCTCAACTGAAACACTTGGAGTGATGCTGGGGCTCCATATTCAGGCTGCATCCCTTTCCCCAGAGGCCTTGGCATATCACAGAATGGGATGGGTTGCAAGAACCTTAAAACTCATCCCCTTCCACCCCCTGCCATGGCAGGGACACCTTCCACTATCCCAGGCTGCTCCAGGCCCCGAGCAGCCTGGCCTTGGACACTTCCAGGGATCCAGGGGCAGCCCCAGCTTCTCTGGGCACCCTGTGCCAGGGCCTCACCACCCTCACGGGGAAAAATTTTTTCCCAATATCCCATCCATCCCTGCCCTCTGGCAGTGGGGAGCCATTCCCCCTTGTCCTGTAACTCCAGGTCTTGTAAACAGTCTCTTTCCATCTTTCCTGTTGCCTCCCTTTGGTTACTGGAAGGCTGCAATTATGTCACCCCTAAGCCTTCTGTTCTCCAGGCTGAACAATCCCAGAGCTGCTCCCTCCTTCTGATCCCCCTGGTGCCTCCTCTGGGCTCTCTCCAGCAGCTCCAGGTCCTTCCTGTGCTGGTCCCAGGGCTGGGGCAGCTCTGCAGGTGGAGTCTCACCTGAGGGGGCAGAGGGGCAGAACCCCCCCTCCCCTGCTGTTCACTCTGGGGGCTCAGCCCAGGGCACAGGGGGTTTCTGGGCTGCTAACACACATTTGCAGAGACTTTTGGGTTTATGCTGCAGGGGACAGGGATCTGCTCTGTTAAAACAGTCTGAGGCTCACACCCATCTACCCCCACACAATTAACCTCAGCAGTCACAAATCCCTGCTGCCCATGCCAGGCAGGGGAAGCTCCCCACATGCAGTGGGACTGCTGGATAAGTTCTTTGCTAAAACCAGCCTCAGGAGTTCTGGATTGAGTAATATGAATTCTTGCAACCTGTATTAACTGAGGAAGCATTCCATTACTCTTACACATAGGTGACCTAACCACCAGTCACAGCTGCTTGTGGTTCATCAGGATAATTTTTGTGCTGGTAACTAAAATCCAGAGCCCCTGCAGCCGAGCCCCTCTGGGCAGTGATAACTCCTCATGGGAGTTATCAGCTGCTCAGCAAGGAACCAACACACAGACAGGGGATTCAGGAACATTTTGTCAAAGAGATGTGAAAAGGAACGATCATTTTAGGCTGATTCACCTCTGTGTGTGTGTGTGGGTGTCTCTAAATCTGTGTGTGCATATGTGTGTCTGTGTGTTTGCCTTGACTGAGTGAATCACCCTACCTGTTACAGTGTAAAACAGCAAACATTAGTAAAACCCATAATAAGCCTAGTGGTGGTGATTCAACCAAAGCTAGCACATCTGTCACTGAGCAGCAGACTGCCAGGCTTTTCATCAGGGGAAATACAATTGAATAACAATGCAGGAAAGGTAAAGCAGCTTCAACAGAGCTTTCTGCCAAATTAAATACAAGGTGTGCTAAAGAAAAGGGGGAAAAAAAAGCTACACAAATGCATAACCCCGCTTGAATACAAATCCCTCGGTAATGGGGACTCCGTGGCTAAAGACACATCACATCTGTAGTGTGAGCAGCTTGTTCAGGGCTGGGGGGTGGATGTGGGTGGATGGGTGAGCAGTGAGGATGCTGACAAGCATCCAACTCTGGGAACATGAAATCTTCCCTGTGCCAACAGCCAAGTAAGGAAATGAAGGGGAGGAGGAGATGGGCTTTTTGACTAATATTTGGAGGCCTGATTCTCCAGTGCCATCTGGTCACTTGGCAGTGCTCTTGGCAATGCAGAGGAGACTTAACCCCATCCAAAGTGGTCTCAGAGGGATTTCCCTGTGGTAAAAAGTCCTTTGATGGCAAAGGAGTTCTGCAGTGCTTGCAGGAGACACTAAACTGAAGAGAAAAAACATTGCTGGAGGCCCTCTCCCCAGACCCTGGCTCTCCCAGCCTTGGCTCGTCAGATAAAGCCAAAGGGAAGGATGGGGTGAGATACTGGCCAAATCACTGCCTTTGAGCCTGCTTGGTGGGTCAGAAAGAAACCAAACAGAGCCGTGGGGTAGGGGGAACAAAGTCAGGATCTATGGAGCCAAAGGAGGATGGCCCTTCTCCCTCTCCAGGGCATGGGGACCTAAAGCCTGTTCAAATCCATAAATCTCAAGGACCGCAATGGCTATTGGAGGCAGCAGCACTGACTCACAAGAAGGAGCCACCCAAGAGGCCCTCCAGACACTCTGGGGGTGTGTTATGGTGGCAGTGCCACTTCTCAAACCAGCTTTCTGTACCCACACATCCTTTTGGTACTGCTATGGTTGTACAAAGAGCCTTTGATGGGGGTGACATTGTGAGTGACCCCGACTTGTTTCTGCCAGAGTGTAAATAAGGGTAATGGACCATCAATCCATCAGCTACAAATGAAACATCCCTGTAAAGACAAAAAGAAAGGAAGAAGAGAGGCTCGTGGTGTAGACAGTTTCCTGTCTGCAGAGGCACTCATTTGGGGCATTTCATTTTAAACATCCATTTTCTTTACATTTTCTCTTTCCCTTGTACACAGAGCATTTTCTTCTATTCTGCTTTTGTTCCCATTTCTTTCCTTCTTTTTTAACCAGAGGGGCATTAAAAATCCCAACACCTTTTAAGCACTTGTGTTTACCTTTCGCTCAGCTTTTAAAACCGCTGCAGGGCTGAAGATAAAACCACACACATGCACACACAAACATCCAGACCCCTTCTGGCTGGAGCGGGAGGCGAAATAAACCCTTTGGACTGTTTCAAGACGAGACAGATTTGCAAAAGCTCTGACACAAAACCTACGACAATCAGCACAGCCACAGGTCTCCCAGGCTGAAAGGAAGCCCTCCTGCAAATTTCATTGGAAAATGTGCGTGGCGGTCGCCTCTCCTGAGCTCATAAACAGCCCTGCTGAGCAGTTCCAGCTGAGTCACTACTGCAGGCCAGTCCATGCCTCTCCCTCTCCTGCTTCTCCCCCTTTTCCCCTGCCTGGCAGCAGAAAGATCAATGCACTCTGCCCAGGCTACCAAACATGCTGCAAAAATTCAGGCTGATGAGCAGCATTAGATGAAGCAGGAGACAATAAAGCCCCCAGCATTTGAGCAGAGCAGGGCTGGGTTGGTTTTCCTCATTCCCTTCAGAAACTGGATGCGGACGAGCAAGTAGCCACAGAGAGGCACTGAAAGGTGCCATGGCAATTTCCTCGGGATGGGCAGGATGGCAAAGGACCCCTGGAACAGACCAATCAATGGAGCAAACTCACAGGAAGGTGAGGGAAAGGACAATAAAAAGAGCACCAATATTTTTGAGTGAGGAGCTCGCTGGTCATATTTACTCATTACTGCATCCATGTGCACATGAATTACACTCCACTGCTGTGCTGAATCCCCCCACAGACAACACCTCTGGGAAGGGGCTGCATCGCCCCCTGCCAGACCCCTGCCTGTCCCTCCTTCCCCAACTGCAGCCACAGATTTATGGCTCCTCAGTGCCCGGTCCTAACACACCTCCCTGCTGTCCATGTAAAAGCAATAATAATAAAGGAGAGGGTTTGGAGCAATTCAATCCCACTCCCGAGCCAGGGAACAGCCACAGGATCTCGCTGCTGGGCAGCTCAGGGTGGGTTTGTGCCGTGGGCAGTGGCCAACACCTGACACTTACAGGGGAAGGGAAAATAAACCTGGAGTCCACTTCAGTTGGCTGTACTTGAACTGGGAGATTTGTCTCTGGTTTTATCCCTGTGAGAATTGCAGCTGGAGGAAAGTAAACCTCAGTAAAGGCAGCCAGTGCCACCTGTGTCCACACACCAAAATGCATCGTCCACCGATGCACGAGTCACCGAGGAGCCCATCAGCAGAATTTGGCACAGTTTGACCTGTTTTTCCCCTCTACCACTAAAAATTATTTAAGCAATTTTTAAAAAATTTTTTCATTTAAAACAAAAATGCAGAAGAAAATGTCATTGCTACTGATTTTTATCCTTCCAGTTCTTTAGAGTTTGATAATTTTCCAAAGGAATTAACTCAAATTCAAATGGATTGAAGAGAAATAAAAAACCCCATAGATGTTTTCAGAAGCTGCTGAAACAATTCTTTTGTATTTCATATTTGAAAAAAAGGAAAAAGAAGGAAAGGAAGGAGAACCAGTTATTATATTTGTGGTTTCTCTGCCCATCCCAAATGGCACCGTTCTCAGGATCTTAGCTGGAAAATACTGGATGACCCATGCCATCCAATTGCTTAGCTCCTCTCACAGCAGCCAGGCCTGGTGTCCTGTGCATCAGAGAGCTCAGTTCTGCCTTAAAACATCAGCTCTTGAGGCTCAATCTACCACCAAGAGGATATTTGGGATCCAAAACCCCAAGTTTTTGCTCTTCTCTACCAGAAATGACTTTTCATCAAGCAAGGGAACTGCAACCACCCAACTCACACTACCAAGACTAATATCACTTTCCAAAATGAGCTCAGTACAGCCTCTAAGCCCTGGGCTGGATTTGAACCAGGTTTCTGGAAGAGAAGGGTAAAAAAAAGAGAAAACAGATGCAGTTTGGAGAAAAACAGAAGCATCTTGTCTCTCTTTTAGAGCAAGATGATTTGCCATGAAATATTACTGCTATAAGACATATCATTGCATCATTCAGTGGTGCTTTCAGACTATTGGCCTCACCCATTTATTTTCACACAGAGACCAGACTGTAAACCTCTTGGGGTAATGAAATAAGGAAAAAGAGAAGTCATCTGTTTTCCTCTCAATTCTTGCAGATTATACATCCTTGTATCTCAAAAAAAAAATTAAAAAAAATCTACTTGGGCCAGCCCTTTACTTATACAGATTTGGGGACATCGAGGTGCAAATGTGAGAAAAAAGTTCTTCTTGTGTCACTTGTTGGGTAATAAGCTAGTATTTTTAAACCAAAGCATTAAAGGATTTTCTGACTGTCTCATTTGCAAAAATAAGAGCACAATTCTAACCCTCCTTGCTTCAGTAAGAGGAAGGGTAAAGATTTAAAAATGCAGCTCCTACATTTACCAAGGCGAGTTGTGCCAAATAAAAGCAAACTTCCATATGCTGGTTTTTCTTTTTGTACATTTCATGATTTTGATGTTTTACACCACGATTTTTGTGTGCTCAGGGTTGGCAGTGTTGCAGCAGGGATGCGTCACTGTCAGCCCAGACAAGCAGTTTTGTTTTGGACCAAATTCCGTTCCTTTCCTGGCTCCTGTGGGATCCAAAAGTTCACTATCATTCCCACCCAGACATCCCCGAGGTGACCACTGGGCAGGTACAAGAACTTGGGGAATCTGAGCTCTCCTGCTCTCTGTTTCTCCTCAGAATCCTGGCACAAGGTTGGAGCAGCACGAGGATTCTGCTGCTGCATCTTACATGCCCTTAGTGCTTTTTAAATATTAAGTAATAAAAATATGTATAAGTAAAGAGTACATCCATAAATAAAGCACATCTATAACTCACTGAATTATTTCATTACTAGCAGCCACATTCTCTAGCAGAATAACTAAGAGCAGAATTTCTCCTGACTTAGCTTCTCATTATTAAAATACTACCAGCGATTACTTGCAGGACATGCATTCCAGAGCTAATCATTTGGGGATTAATTTTATGTGTGCATAAATAACTCCTGTTTTGACTCAGGGCCTTCAAGCAATGTACTTGACAAAATACACTTGTGTTTGAATACCACTGGCTCAGCCAGCACACACACACAGAACTTGTGCTTTTATGAAGCTGTGGGAGGATTCATGTCCTTGCTCTTTCCTCTCTTACCTAAAGAAGCTGTGGAAGTGTTCCTGGAAGTGTCCAAGGCCAGGTTGGACAGGGCTTAGAGCAACCTGGTCTAGTGGAAGGTGTCCCTGCCCATGGCAGGGGGGTCAGAAAAAGCTGATCCTTAAGATCCTTTCCAACCCACACCACTCTATAATTCTTAGAAACCTCTGTATTCCACAGTGTGCTGAGGTTATTCTTTGAAAAGGGCTTTGTCACCAACCTGCCATAAAAATTCAGAATATTTAAATGCAGCTTTTGAAATCAACTTACAAACCCTGTTCCATTTAACAGAGCAGGCTCTAACCATATGTGCCGGAGAGATGTTGTGGCCAGGATACACCACGAGAGCTTGGATGATGTGAGAACAACTTCTGATCTGCTGCAAAGCTGATGAGACATCAGGCCACCAGTGCTCCACACGCTACTGTCACCCGAAAGGGTCGAGCAAGGTGCTCATCCCTAGCACCTGCAATAAATTTACTTTCCAATGGCAGTGTGTTGCCTAAGCCAAAGCTTTCCTATCTTTACTGCAGCTGCCTGTGAGAGGGAGCCTGCGTGAGCGAAGTGTCCTAAAGCTCATCGCAAACACACCTGCACCTGGCTGGGCAGCTCCAGCTTTCCTTTGCCTCATCTCCTGAGATTTTAAACAGTGGAAACATGGAACATTTAGCACAGAAGGGGTTGAGCACGATGTCAGTTACTATAAGTGATAATATATATATCCACTCCCATATTCACACATACGTTTGTGGCCTTACCCTACCACTTAACTTCACAGACGTACAAGTTCCATCAGTTTCTAATCTGCTGAATAAATTATTTCAGAATTGTCAAGTAGGTTATTTCTCACCTCTTTCTCCGAATTGAAATTACTTGGGTGGGAGAATGAATTATACAGAAAACTGTCTGTCTTTTTATATCTGACTCAGAGAGAGAAGTTGAAATTTTTATACTTCGCATTGAATTAAAATTTTAGAGATGATTTGTTGCTTAAAATATTTTATTTCAATTGTGTTGCAACATTAAATTTTAATAGGAAATGGTCCATTTTGGTTACATTGAAGTAGCATAATATATTACAGAACACTGGCCGAGGACATTTTTATTTATTACAGTGTGAACTGTCATAATAAATGCAGTTGACACTTTTTATTTTATCAAAACAGTGAAGTGGTATCAAAACAAAATCTAAATGATTTGTTTCGACTATTCCCAGCTGGAACTATCATTGAAACAGACTCCTTCCAGCAAAATATTTTGGTTTTGACAAAACAACAATTTTTGGATCACAAACTATTTTCTCAAGATACAGAGTGGAAGACACCAAATATATCTCTGATATTGGCCATGATCTGAGCTCTGATTAAAAGAAAATGGAGTTGAATCCATAGCTTTAGTTAGCTTTAGTTACAGTGAGACTGCTCTAATGCAGGCTGGGAATATCCACAACTCTGTGAGATTCTGTGCCCTGGGATGGGCATTCCTGATGAAACCTCCCATGACTTAATTCTTGCAGACCTTATTGATTTTCCCTTGGGAAAATTCTGGTGCATCACATTAAGGATGGGATTTCTACAATCCTAAGCCTGGTAGACTGATAGGTCATCTGTAACCTTTGAGATGCCATTGGGAATGCAAAGATATTCAAAGCTCTGGAGATGGTTCATCCCTGGGCAATAAAAGGGCAAAGCTCAGCTGCAAACCAATTCTCCATCTTCCCACTGTATTAGAATGAAAACAAAGGTTCAAACCTTGATATTTTGGGTGTGGAGAGAGAGAACAGAAAGTTCTTTTTTTACCCAGAGGGAAAAACCAGAGGGCTTATTCACTTCCCATCCCCTCCCATCTTCAGTCTCTCCATTAAGCACAGGGACACTGACAGAATCCAAAAGCAGAAAAATAAGGATCATCCACACACCTTAAAGGCTAGAGACTGCTGCTGCTTGACTGCCAAGCAGTGTCTCCATGCCCTCAGCACTGTTTGTTTGGGGCAGCATGAAGGGGGAGTGATTTGGAAAAAATGGCCTTTGTAGTAAATCCTTCTCATCATTTGCTTTCAAAGCCTCACCTGCAACCCCAAAGCAAGTGGTAACAGCAGTGAGTCCACATATCTGTTTTGCCAGAACCCACTGAAGAGTCAGTAGTGAGAAGGCCCCTAAAGCCACTGAAAAGCTGCTATAGACCCTCTGCTCGTGGGTGCTGCAGGGAGTGAGCCCTGACTGGGTGGAGCTCACACTGCTGGGACAACAAACAACCCTGGGGCTAAATTTGGCTCCAGCCGCCACCACCACATCCACCACAGAACTTCCCTCAGTGCCACTTCTGCACCTCGCCTCCTGAGGAAGGAGTGGTCAATAGCTAACTCATGTAAGCACAGTTAGCTATTAGGAGACAGCAAATGTTAATTCCAACAGCAAATGTTCATTCCAAAACCTAAGAAGACGGATTCGCCCTAATCTTGTCAAGTTAGAGGGGACAAGGATCATCACAGAAACTGCTGAATCATTCCTCAAAGGACTACGCATGCCCCAGGAAGAAAGGTGAAAAGTGCATTGTGAGGAAGACTACTTATCTTCATCCCAAAGACCCCTGATGAAGAGGAGAAGCCTTCTTCAGTTCAACCACCAGGACACACAACACATGTGTGGCACGTATGCTAATGATACTAGTGACTTCCGAGAAATAATTTGTATAACCACACCTGTCCCGAGGAATGTGATGAATATTCATGATTTAACCCTTAATACTGTGCTGTAGGGAGCACCGGTGTGTGTCAGGAGGAGCGATCCCCCACACCCGGCGCACCGAATAAAGCAAATACACAATTCTCTGACTCTGTTTCTGAAGTGTCTCCTGGCCCGTTTGGGCGAATCACTCCAGCTTCCCTCTGGAATGCTTTATTCCCCTTCTCCTCCCTCCTGGTCCCTGTTTTGCCCTGCACAAGGCAGGGGAGCGGCCACGAGCGATGTGGCCACGATTGTTCTGCAGGGCACGGAGCTCCCACATCTCCCCCTGCTCTGAAGGGGAGAGCCAGCACTGTCCTCCCCACCAAAGAGAGGGGTATTTTATGGCTCTCCTGCAACCTTCATCTCACAGACGTGGCCTTTTACCTCAGGCTGTGGCAGCCCTTGGATTTAGACTGAGAGGTCCTGCGAGTTCAGTCCCCAGCGCTGGTGACTAACACGGCGCCATCACGTTGTAAATCCTGCCCAACTCTGGGATGCAGAGCTGTTTGTACACTGCAGAACAGCTCAGCCGGCCTGGGGCTCTCAGCAGCAAACCCAGGCAGCTCACCAGGAGCAGGGCAGTGTTGTCAGCGAGCAGAGACCGAGTAATAAAGCGACATGGACCATCCGATATGAGAATCAATCGACAATGTCATTTACAGAACTCTCTCATTTATACCTTAGCCCATACACCGACATGCAGGTTATTGGTTCACTGACCAGCCACCCCCCAGAGGGATTGGCTGAATCCAATACACCTACTTCAGATAAGTTTTCTCTTTGTTATGAGAAATAATATCACGGTTTTCGTATTCTTCCAATTGTTTTCCTTTAGCGTCTGTGAGAAAGCAAGGCTTTCACACAGACACTGTTAGAAACTGAGAAATCTCTCTGCAGCCAGGCTTTTAGCATCCACAGGGCAGCACTGGAGAAGGACTGGGAAAACCTTCAGGAACTGGGGATGCACTGCCGGGATGTCTCTGCTGCAGTAATGCCAGCTGATGCTTTCCTTTCTCTTACCATGAAATTCCTTCTGCTTGCTTACTCCTACCTGCACCTTTTCCTTTGCTTCCAAATTGGCTTCCAAAGCCAATTCCTTGTCTTGTTTATTCCTTACCTGCACCATTGCCCCAAAGGTGCTGCCTACAACAAATAAACAGCAAATAGAAGGGTGACACATGAGCTGGGACAGCCAGGACACCCTGGAAGAATATGTCACATCAAAGGCTGAGGCAAAGGAGTGAAAAAAAGAAGGAGAAAGAGAGAGGACTGGAAATGAATGCTTCTCTTGTCTCAGCGCCCCCATGGTGATGTGAAAAGTCATTAAACACCTCAACAGACTGGCACAGTGGAGTAAACGGGAGCAGCTAATAGGACAAAGGCACTGGCACTTTATCTCTTGCCTCTCTTTGGGTTCAGAGCAATGAAGATTTCACATTCTCACAGCATCCTCCTGTGTTTTTAATATTCTCCTATCAGCAAGATAAAATGCTCCTCACTCCTTTTCTTGAAAATTTCTTGTTGGAAGAAACAAAAAAAAAACCCCAAAAAAATCCAAAAAAAAAGAAAAAAAAAGAAAAAAAGAAAGGGAAAAAAAAAAAAAGCGTGGAACTCTCGCTGCATGGGGAATTTCAAAGCCAGAGTTGTTTATTTTCTACCTGTCCCCCAACTTGAGAAGCCTGGCTGGAAACAAACTGTTTCACTATATGTCCTTGGCCTGGACTCCCTGCAAAAAGCCAACAGAAGAGCAGCAAGGCTCAACAGGAGAAAAACATCTCTAAAAACCTGCAAAGTGATTCCCTTTGGGGCCTTCTGTGAAGAGCAGCAGGGGGACAGGAGCAGAGGAGCTGGGAATGGGATTAGACAGAGAAAGGTTTCATCATAGGATGTTACTGCTGTAAATAATGACAATAATTATATTTTCTTTATTAGAAGTCAGTAAGAACAATCACGTGAATCACCACTCTGCTACATCCTGTGCAGAACTCACTCAGCATCTGAACAGGAAAAAGCCCTCTTAGAAAAATAAATAAGTAAATACTCACTGGAAAGGAAGAGCCTCCCCGTTCGAACCTGGCAGAAAAGACTGGAGGATCTGACTTCACCAGCAGAGACTTCCAGCATCAGGGTGTGCACACTCTGAGTGAGACAAAACCTTCCCCCAAAACCTTCAGAAAGAGAATCAAATGTCATTTCCCCTGCAGTACTCCACAGAAGCCATACACTCAGGCAAGCTCCAGTCCACTGTGCCCTTGCTTCTTGCTTACAAATATTGCATTGCAAATATTGCTACTACTCTTTTTTAATATGGATTTTTAGACAGATCCTTCTTATATTGTCCCTTTTCACCAGTAGAAAGCCACCTCTAGCATTCTTCCTGGTGAGCGAACTTCTGAATTACAGGAAATATCTTTGCTATACTTAGGGCAAGCTGTGGAAGTCTTGAACGCAGATGACTGAGAAATCGGGCATCACTTCTTTGCCTTGAAAGGAGGGTTCATCAAAAGTATAAAACCATGAATATTTTACCCCAAAGTGTAGGTGTGAAACACTTCAGCATTCATCTCCCTCCCTGTCCTTGAGCATGGCAGTGATTGTCCAGCAGGGATGGCTGGCCAGGGAGCAGGGTCTGGGGACAGCCCAGCTTGAGAGCAGCCACCTGCTCCTGTGCCTGCCCTGCAACACCCCCAGCTCTGCTGCCTTCAGGGGAGAGCACAGGCCCGTGAAGTGGATCTTTCAGAGCCCATTCTCTCTCGCTACTAGTTTTAATGCTGCTTTTAAAGCCATTTTTTTCCAGCAGGGAAATCATTTTATCTCCAAGGGTGTATATCAGCTCTGCCTTCAGCTGTCCCTCAGCTGCCTGGAGAGCTGACTCTGGGCGAGTTCTGCTTCCATTCTCCACCAAGGACAACAGAGGTTTTGAAGACGCTGATGGTCCTTGACCAGCAGTATTAAGACACTAAATTACACTGACATGGCCCATAAATCGCTAAATGAGGGACTCCCAGACAGGGATGTGGCGTGAGCTGAATGACTACGAGGGCTGCCCGTTACCTGGGACTCGAGCTGAAGAGCCGGCACCTGAGGGATGCTCCAAGTGCCCTGCATGTCCCCGAGACACCCTTCTGCCAGGAGGGGAGAACATTTCACCACAGGGCTTGGTCACTGCTGTGAAAGTGTCCCAGTTGTGCAGGACTTAAGAGGTTTGGTTCCATTTTCCTGTTAATGCTGGCTGTTATTTGCATACGTTGGGTAAAGGACAACTCTCCGGGTAGAGGCACACAGAGACAGTCTCCACCTCTAAAAACAGAAGGAAATTACTATTTCTAAAGAGGAGAGAAAGCCTTTAATCGCCTTAAGATTGTGCCACCTGCCCACTATCAGGCAGGAAAATATTATTTGGATATTTCTATTTTATTTGGATTTATACGTAAGTTGATAAAAGACCCAAGGCAGCATGGGGAACTTTTCCCAGAATGAAGGGCATGGGAATATGGTCTAATTTCCAGGAGTGTGTCATGTAGGTCTTGCATGTGAAGATCGGACAGAACCTACCCTCAGCTAAAATAAAAGCAATACACTTCAAAACCCCAACAATTACAGTGAGCTAAGACACAAGTTGTCCTAGCTGGAAGTTACTCATCATTTCATCATTCTGGGGCTGTGTGAATAATAAGCCACTAGCTGTTCTGTTGGCCAGATTGCAAGTGGCTCTGAGCAACCTGGTATAGTGGAAGGTGTCCCTTCCATAACAGGGGGTTGGAATAAGGTGATTTTCAAGGTCTTTTCCAACCCAAATCAGCCTGGGAGTCTATGAACTGACCTTTATGAATTTCCTCCTTAATTGATATCAGCCAAGTAAGAGCTAAATGTAAAGGACAAACAGGCTGTGCCTGCTATAAAAGCATACTGTGCTCTGACAGCGATGTGCTCAAGAACATTTCTCTTCAAGGAAATCAACTTTGTCTGAAGTTACCATTAAATAAAGGACAGTGTCTTTCCTCCTTCCAGGAAAATATCAGGGTCTTATGTTTTGGTTTCGAATGAGACAGCACAGGGGATTTCTGCTGTCCCAGGGGTTCCAAGGATCCACAGCTGACCAAGTTCAGGAGTTTCAGTGGTGCCATGGTACTGGGGGAGTATAAATCACTATTTGCACCAAAACACTCAGGAATATTTCACATGGTGCACAGCACTTCACCTTCTACTTCTGTCTGCTGAGAAACCAACTTAAACTTTATTTTTAGGATCTCCTATTTGCTGTTTGTCACAGCTGGAGAAAACCCTGGAGAGAAAATCTATGGCCTGTCTAATTGGTATCTTGTTACAACCTATAATAGCCCCACCTCCCAGGTCCTGCTCAGGATTGAGACTTAAAAATACTAAAACAGTCCCTAAAAACAGCCCAGCTGTCAGGATCTCACAATCAAAGCTAAGCTATAAGGAAGGGGATGGGGAAGACACTGAGACACAAGCAATGATGCTCATTTCCTCCCTGCCAGGCTTTCAGATGATGTTTCTCTGCTTTACCTGCATTTTAGTCTGGTAAATGATCCTTTGACAACAAACCTAAGTGTGAAGGGAGAATAGACAATCTCAATGACAGTGAAGTTATTTTTTCCCCACCTAAGCTATGTAAATTCAGATGATCTCGGCTGCTTTCTTGGAGAGAATTGTTTTGTTTTGTAGTGTTTGAACTGGAGCAGATAACCACCCATCCCTCTCCCCCCAGCCAACATTGAAAATGCTCTGGGAAAGATGTCCAGAGAGCTGATAGAGTCTGGCATCATTTGCTCTGGGTACAGAGTGTGAGGAGGAATAAAAATGCAGACTCAACAGTTTCAGAAAAGTACCAGCACAGCAAGAAAGGCAGGCGGACAGATTGCTTGGATAGACTCCTTCTTAGCAACAAGATCTGTGGCAGCACAGGTTTTCTGTTTGTTGTATGGTTTTAAGAAGGATGTATTTTTGCTAGGATTAAATAAAAAGGAATATTCTGCTTTCCCTAATTCTCCATTCCCCTTCATCTGCAGAGCTTTGTGTTCAGCTTGAGTAGAAGGAGAAAGATTATTTTTATGCTCCAATTTCATAAAGCCGCTTTCAGTTTGGAAACAGCTGTTAATAACTCCAGAACTGGGGTGGGAAGAAGATTTTTTTGCTGTGGGAGGAAGGACCTGATCTGGGTCTCAGAAGCTGCTGGCTCCATTCCACCCTGCCATGCCTTCACTGGGCAACCTGGAGCCAGTCTCAGTTTGAGCACTGAGGTTTCCCCACCTCTGAAGCCCAGAGAATGATCAGATTTGCTGGTTTTTCACTGCCCTTTGCTCATCAGGACACAAGTTACCACTGGACTGCAGACACTCCAACCTGGATTCACACTTTTTGGCAGCAATAACCCCCAGACTCCTGAAATGCGAAGAATCTCATCCAGAGCAAATGAATGCTCAACGTGGGTGTGTCCTGCTGGCTCCCAGGCCCAGTTGTATCACATGCAGAAATTTAACATCTAATTCTTCAGCTGGTGAAATGCACTGCTGAACCTTCCCTTTGTTCATAGGAATATCCAGCCTTGCTCCAAGTCCAAACATCCTATAGCTTGACCCAAACACCATCTTCTTCCTTTGCTACCCTTGTGTTGAAGCATTCCAGAGTTTCACTATGGATGCTAGAACCATCCCATAAGTCCTCAGCTTTAAAGAACCTTTACACAGCAGTACCCACCTCCAGTCCCACTATTTAACCCACAAAATCCTTATTTATTCTCCCATTTCAGTTGCACCCCACAGTGCAGCATGGTGAGGAGTTTAGCATTGCCTGCTGATGGGGTGGAAGGAAAGAAAAGGGAATGAACAACATGACAGCATCATCCATTCTGTGTTGGTGTGTGACTGGGTGTGAAGAGGATGGAAAGTCATTTTCCTGACTTGCCAGCAAGAACGTCTGCAGTCACTACATTCAGCTGCCCTTCAGCAGAGCAGAATATTTCATCTTTCAATACCATGAACAACATGCCTGATCTCAAATAGAAACTGTCCTTCCTTTTACACATCCCTCATAATAATCTGATTTATCCCAGACAGCTTTTTCCATAGGATGTATCTCATGCTGACTCTCACATTCTCTTTTGAAGGCAAAAAAGCATATTGCACCTGTTATGAAATATTCCTTTGATCTAAGGGAAATCATGAGCAATTTGTGTGTGACATTTACTAACTAATGTGCTGAGGGAATATTACTCCTGGAAAAACACTATTTTCTGGTAGTTTCAATATCCTGAATAATGCTATGCCAGTGGTGATTCATCTGGAAAAGGTAACTATTTCAGCATGATGAGCAATATTAATAACAACACATAATACACAGTGCTTCTCAAGCAGACAGATCCTAAAGCCCACTGCAAACCTTTTCTATAAAGACCATTCAGTCATTCATTAAATTGCAGGCACCTGTGAGTAAAGTAGGAACTGCATTTCTGTACATTCTATACAGCAAAAGGGAAAAGGAAAGTGGAATTTGGGTTGAAATACTAATAGAAGAAGGAGAAATTGAAAAAAAAAAAATCCCAAGATGAAATCTGACATTGAGTAAATGCTCCCAGAACCTTAAAAAAGGTGAATTGGGTCATTAATTGTCCAAAGTGGTCAGTGAGGTCTGCAGGAAATATAAACGTGGCATAAACTTTAATTATAATTTCCTTATAAGTTGTATACATCACACAGTGACATTATGACTGCCATCCAAGACTTTTCAGGACCCCTAGAATCTATGCCTAATACCAAAACACCCAATAAAAAATCTGCTGCAATTTGAAAAACACATGAATGTATTAATGCATTGTGCAAGAGATAAAAATACAGACACAATCCTTGCCTACAGGAATGATCTAAGGCTTTGATTTGGCAAAGTGCTTAATCAAGCACTTAACATTCAGACAAGCACCAATGCGCTTCCTTTGGGGCTTGGCTACACATCGGAGAAATCCTTCTCCCCTTGCCTTCCCCCCAGACTTTGCAAAGCCAACCCTCCTGTGCTCCCATGCTTGTAATCCTCCTGAATCCAGCAGAGGAGGTTTAACTAATTGGCTGATCCACCCAGAGGCGGATTCAGCTCATTTTGGGATAAGGTGGTGCAGACAGCTGAATTCACTTGAGGATGACGGCGCTTCCACAGGTACCCCACATTTACACAACACCCAGAGTCCTCTGTCCTTTCCAGAGGTCAGTGTTACCCCTGTGCTTTACAGTCATGGCCAGCACCACCTATTGCCAGGTTTTCTGAGGGATACACCTCAAACCAGAGATTTCTTGCTTTTTAAAGGTTGCAGGAGAGCACAATGTCCCTGTTTTGTGCACCATGGTAAGGCACAGGCTTAGATGAGTGACAGCTTCTAATTCAGGCCGGGAGAGAGGTGAGGCTGAGAGAGGTGGACTTGTTCAGCCTTGAGAAGACATGGCTGAGAGGGGATTTCATCTGTGTCTGCAGGGAGGGGTCAGAGCAGGGACCAGGCTCTGCTCTGGAGGGCCCAGCAATTGGTCAAGAGGAATGGACAGGAACTGATGTCCAGGAAGTTCCACCTCAACAGGAGGCAGAACTTCTTCCCTGTGCAGCGACCAAGCCCTGAACAGGTCCCAGAGAGGGTGTGGAGTCTCCCTCGCTGGAGATATTCCAGACCCACCTGGACACAATCTCGTGCCAGGTGCTCTGGGATGGCCCGGCTGGAGCAGGAAGGTTGGATCAGATGACCCCACCATGGTCCCTTCCAGCCTGACCCATTTTGTGATTCTGAGATGAAGTCTGTGCTCTGGGCAGTGGGGCAATAGTAATGTCTGTCTTTCTCATGTTGGCTTTTAGAAAACATAAAAATTCCAGTCCCTGAGTTGCTCAGTACAATAACGACCCCTTTGAAGATGTACAGCACCAGCACAGTGGGATCTGCCCTCAGCTTTGACCTCAGCTGCCAGCATGAGACTGACCCCCAGTAACAGCCCCAGACATTCCATACAACATTCTGTCCAGCCAACACAAAACCAAGCTTTTGTTTTCAGGCACAGCTTATTTTTCAAAGACTATTAGCCTGACTTTGCACCTCACCTTCAAAGTTCACTCTAAAATCATGTTTGGTTTTGGCTGTCTGAGAGGAGCCCTGAGTCTATTTTCCCATTCCTTTCCCCTTTGCATGCTCAGTATTTTTTCCCTTCCATGGGCTGCTGTACCCTCTGAGGAGTTGTTAAAGCTGAATGTGTTGTAGTTCTACTTTGGTATGTTAATTGATGCACTTTTAAATTTTATTTTTGCATATGATTTGAGTTTGTTTCATTGTAAATTAGATTCTAAGGAGCCCCCCTAAACAATTGCTGCTTGCCAGCAGATCTCAGACATGCATAAGCTGCTTCAGAGGAAATGTTGATGAAATTCAGTCTTGGTTTTGAATCACTGATGCAAAAATCCCACCTTTAAGAACGAGGAGGGGAGGGGAGAGTTTCCATTAATATAAATACCTAATTTCCACTGACATTTACAGGGGTTATGACAGCTTCATGAAAGCAAAATATAACCCAAAGGATTATCCTTAAAATATCTCTACAAGCCCACCTGATGTTTTCTTGCGCTCAAACACTTATAAAAGGCAGTTTTCTTAATACTAAAAATTAACTCAGGGAAATAGGAAAAAGATTCAAAAAGATTTGTTTTCAAAGTTATTTCCTCAGACTGGTTCATAAAAGAAAGGCTAAAATCCACAGGATTAATTGTCCTATTCACTCTGGTATCTTACAGTGTCTCTGCCAGCATTCATTTCTCCAAATATACATGGAAGAAATTCTTTCCTGTGAGAGTGGTGAGGCCCTGGCACAGGGTGCCCAGAGAAGCTGTGGCTGCCCCTGGATCCCTGGCAGTGCCCAAGGCCAGGTTGGATGGGGCTTGGAGCAGCCTGGGACAGTGGAAGGTGTCCCTGCCATGGCAGGGGCTTGAAACAAAACTATCTTTAAGGTCCCTTCCAACCCAAACCATTCCAGGATTCTGTGATTCTGAGTATTTCAAACAAATTGTAAAAAAGCCCTCAATACAGAATTGGTTGCAATGAAAATTTTATGTTTTGTTAATTGTAACCTCCAAAAAAAAAAGTTTAGAATTAACTGTTTCATCATTCCTATGGAACAGTCTTGTACTGAAGCACATCCTTCCAGGTTAACAGCACAAGGCAGGCTGTGTGCCAGGTTGGAATGCAGAGCCAGTCTTAGGTAGACTAAAGCTGGTGCCTAGGCAAAGCTCACTTCTGCTAAAACTCCTCAAAAACCCAATGCACACACACCTGATATGTGATGAAGTCCCAGCTGGCAGTGGGCCCCTTCTGGATGATGGGTTAATTTAATCTAAATTAGGGAATAAGGGAGAAAATTGCTCAGAAAGCTACACAAAGCAGCAAGGTTCCCAACTTAGCTTTCCTCTAAGACTCGCAACAATATTAAACATGTTAAAGGATGAAGCTTCCCTTAAAACATGTCCTTCAGCTCCTTAATGGATCCTGAGTACTCTGCAGGGAGCAGGGAAAGGCTCCAGCCGAGGGGGCTGCCTTCCAGTAGACCTAGCAAAGGCACTGATTTACTCTGACAAGCACTAACAAAAACAGGGAAAGAACAAACTTTGTGATTCACGATTATTCCCTTCCCTTCTCCCCTGTATCTTCCTTTTGCCTTGCTGTATTCAAGCTCTCACACAATGGAGATGGGAAAATTCTCTGTGCTAGTCCTTACCCTTAGTTTTCCACTTAATTTTAAAGTTCAGTAGAAATCAAAGTCAGTGGAGCTTGAAGGAGATGAGATAAACTAGAAAATATTTTGAGATCCAAGAAACAAGAGCTTGTCTGGGTACCAAAGTGTTTTGTCAGCTTCCCATGCCAAGCTCTCCATGAAAGCAGCTGAACTGTATCACTTACTTTATTCCAGCTTAAGATCTACCACAGAGGCTGAGGTTTTGGCTCCCAATAAAACAGATATATAGAGGAACTCCTAAAGTTCTCTCTATATGTAGTGGGCACAGTAAATTAAAGAAAAGAACAATTGACGGAGTAATTACTGAACTCTACTTGTGTCTGAGAGCTGGTTTTCCAATACGCCAGAGGGCCTGGATTGCTTCTCTGCAGTGATCCAGGAAATCTGAGTCTGGGAGCAGCTCTGTGGGGGCAGAGCTCAGGGTGGGCTTTGGTGTGGGTGGGAAGAACCCAGGTCCTGCTGCTGTTGTTTGCCAGGGGAATTAGGCTTTGCTTGTTGGCAGCCAGCTCAGTCCTGTAAATCTGACTCAAGTCTTTAGCTCCCTGTACTATTTTCAGATCTTGTTCCCTCTCAGAGGGAAGAGCAACTTGAACCATTTCCAGCCCCTCTATCATTAAGAGATAAATGGCTTTTCCTCAGCTGTTTTCCCGTGATCTCCTTTTGCCTTTACTCCATTTGTAAAACCGTTACGGCCGGACAGATTTGGGTTTGCAGCATCTCAAAACTGGCTGCAAAGGACAAAATAGTGAGTGAAGATCTTATATGCTGCAAGACCATGTTTTCCTCTGTATAAATATTGGATTATCAGAGTAAAAAGACTCCCTGGGATTCAGCAGTCATACTGACTAGAGCTGAGGACAGAAAAAGGGATGGCAAAGCAAACAAGAGTGGAAACTCTTCCAGAGCTGTGCTTACTAATCAAATTTCCTTCCCCTCGAAGGCATAAGATCCAATAGATGATTTTCTTTGCTCTCCACCTCCAAGATCAATAGGCAAGCTTTAACTAGGTCACTGATGAGATACTCAAAAAAGAAAACTGCTTTCTAAGGAATATTTTCTCCTCAGCAAATAATTGGCAATTTCTTTGCCAAAGAACCTATAGAAACGAGAAGCAGCGCTGAAGGTGGATCAGTCATTTTGACCACAGAAGAAATGGAAGACCAGCTCAGGGTCTCACCTTTTAATGACACCCTAAATCCATTAGAGGCAAATCCCAGATAATTCCTTTCATCCAGCTGAACTTCAAATCAGACACATTAGGTGGCAGCAACAAAATTGTTCCTCTGAGGCCCCCAGGAAGAGGTTTCTGTAGCATTGTTGGGACCTTTAGAGTACATGGTCTGTGTTGGTTTTGCATGGCCTGGTTTTTGGTGGCAAGGGGTTCACAGTGGTGGCTTCTGTGAGAAGCTGCTGGAAGCTTCCACCGTGTCCGGCAGAGCCAGTCCCTGATGGCTCTGAAGATGGACATGCTGCTGGCCAAGCCTGGCCCAATTAGGGATGATGGTTAATGCCTCTGTGATAACAGATTTAAGAAGAAAATCAAAACAAAGCGGGGCACGCACAGTTTTAATTCCAGCTAGAGAAGAGGAGGAGCTGAGAACTTGTGAGGGAAACAACATGGAGAGACCAAGGTCAGTGGAGAAGGAGGGGAGGAGGTACTCCAGGTGTTGGAGCAGAGATTCCTCTGCAGGTTGTGGTGAGACCATGGTGAAGCAGCTGTGCCCCTGCAGCCTGAGGGGATCCACATGGGGTGCAGAGATCCACCCACAGCCCCTGGGGACCCACGGTGGATGCAGAGATCTACCACAGCCCATGGGGAATGCAGAGATCCACCCACAGCCCCTGGGGATCCACGGTGGATACAGAGATCCACCCATAGGCCCTGGGCACCCATGGGGGATGCAGAGATCCACCCGCAGCCTGTGGGGAAGGTGCTCACACCAGAGCAGGTGGATGCCTGGAGGAGGCTGTGATCCAGTGGGAGACCTGGTGGAGAGAGGGGGCCCTGCTCCCAGGCTGGAGCAGCCAGTCCTTGGAGGTCTGCACCCCGTGGAAGAGTGACCCACGGCACAGCAGTTTTGGGAGGACTGTGTGCCTGTGGGAGGGACTCACATTGCAGCAGTTTTGGGAGAACTGCTGCTCGTGAGAGTGGACCCACACCGGGAAGTTGAAGGAGAACTGTCTCTGATGGGAGGGACCCCACGGTCTCACAGGGGAAGGACTCCTCTCCTGGAGCAGCAGAAGGAAATCTCAGTGATGAACTGACCAAACCCCCATGCCCTGTCTCCCTGCACTGTCGGTAGGAAGGAGGGAGCAGTTGGGGGAAGAAAAGGTGTTTTAAGGGGCTTGTTTTACTCCTCATTATCCTCCTCTGGTTTCGTTAGTAATAAATTCACTTTGTACCTGTAAGTTGAGCCTGTTTTGCCCTTGGAGTGTTTTCTCCCAGTCCTTATCTCAACTCAAGAAGCTTTTGTTAATTTTTTTCCTCTCCTCTGCCCAGATATGGCAGGGAGGGTGAGTGAGCAGCTTTCGTGGGTGCCTGCAATTGGGCCAGCATCAAACCACAACATGGTCATTTCTGTATTACTTTGCTGCTTTTCTTATCATTAATATATGAAGACAGATTCCTGACTTTCTCCAGGTGTTCCTGTATAAATAGAACCAGAATCTTCTATAAGGGAAAGAGGGAGCTGCAAATGCGGAGAGACACAAGAGTTTCTCCCTCCCAGTGTAATATTTTCAGTGCTGGTTTTTCCTCCACATCCTCATGTCCAAACCTGCTATTTGATAAACACCTCCTCTAACACCATGTTCCATGTCCATGGGGTTTTTTATTATGTTCAATATATCGTGAGTCCAATTCTCTCTATGGATGCTACAATTTAATAAATACCCAATTTAAGTCATTATTGTCCTGCCCCTGTGTTAATTCTCAAGTGTCTCCAGACCAAACTACTGAAACTGCAGACTCAGGTCCCACTGCAAGCTTCTCACTAACAGGAAGTGATGGATAGGATGAAGGAACCTAGAAAAAGCCCTTTTGCTTTTGCTCTGCCACATGTGATAGGACCAAACATGGTGACCCAGGTTCCAAACAACAGAGATGAACCCTGAAACTTGAATCCCACCTCTGTCCTCCAGCCATGCTGGGGTGCAGGGTACTCCCATCAGGATGGGGCAGTAAGGAGAAGGCCTTCCATTAGTTTTGAATGATGCATTTCTATCTCCAGCTATGAATAAACCAGATCAATGACACCAGCATGTTTTATTTGGCCTCCTGTGCAATGAATTGAGAGTGAGACAGGCAGAGAGATGGAGCCGACATGCAGATGAGATTTGTAAGTGAGGACATATTGATTATTTCCATCTCAGTTCAGGCAGTAATTCCACACAACGCCTCTTCCCCAGTTTCAGCTCATTATTTATGCCATAAAAACACTATCTCAATGATAATAACAGGCTTCATTTACAAGGCAGAGCATAAAGCATCGATGCTTAAGATTTCAGGAAGTGAGTTAAAGGAAGTGAGAGAGATTTAACAAGTCTGGGAGATGCACAAAACTGCTGAGGCTGATCTTGTGGCTTTTTATGCCCTTAAAAAAGAAGATTGAGAGCAGGTGTTAGATTACCAGGTTTTTATTAATAACACCAGGCTTGTATGAGGGCTGATTGATGGCCCAGTCAGCACTTTCCCAGCAAATAAAACTCTCCTTACTTTGTGCCATCAGTAGACTGTCCCTTCTCAAAGGGAAAACATCAGGACTGCTCCTGATCTCTCAAAGGAGATTCCCCTCTTCCCTGGAGAAGATCCCATGTGATCCCTGCAGTACAGACAGGATTTATGGCTGTGATTGATCCACAGAGAGGTTTTTCCTTCATTACAGCCACCACCATCATCACCAGAATGACTCATCCAGCAACAGCCTCACCCTCCAGACCACCCAAGGAAATTCCTCCACCAGAATGGGTCCATGATAACACCTAGGCTTCAACCTGCATAAGGGAACATCACTCCAGACATCCACAAATGAAGGAAAAAACCCCCATGTTTTAGGAGATGTAAGTATTTACTCTAATTGTTTTGCCACACCTGTCCTTTGCAGCTGTGTTAAAATAACAACATCAAACGCAGCCTGCTTCCCAAATAGCCAAAGGGCAGCTGGGGTTAATATCCTGTAGGAAAAGCCTCATGCCTTCAGTTCTCTCACTTAATTGCTAGGAAATGGCCCTTGAGCATTAAAACATGGCTGGTACTTCTGTGCTTTAATCTCTTGAGTTACCATGTGGGGACAGAGAGCTGGGTACCCAGCCAGGCAGCCCAAAAGCCCTGGTTTAAACTGTAGTTAAGGTTGTGCATATTTCAGATGAGTCAAGAGAAAAGGAACAGCAGAAATTCTTCTTAAGGCAGCAAGAAATTGTTCACTAAAGCAAGATCTATGAAAGCACAGAAGTGGAGTTAAGGTGTCCTAAACACTGCTCAACCACTGCCATCTCCAGAGCCAGGCAGAGCATTTGATAAACACTGTGGTGCAGCACAGAAGTTCTGGTGCTCTGCAGAGTGCGATTGGGGTCTGCTTCCCTTGCTGCTGCCTCCCTTATGAGCCTTTAAGTGCTTAATGAACCCAGGTAAGAGGAACAGGGCTGAAATATTTATAGCTACAGGACTAAGCTGAGTGCACATGAGCAAGTAGAACAGTACTAGACAATGTTATTTGCACAGTTACTGCCCAAGTCCTCCCATACTCCAAGACAAAGCAGCATCAGCATATTACAGGACAGTAGGTGTATGGATTCAAATTCTTAATGGATTTGTGTTCCTGACAGGACTTTAGGAATTCTTCTTCCAAAGTACATCAAGGGATGACCTTTTAACCTGGCTATTGATAATAAGGAGAGCTAAGAGGGTCCCCAGTTGCTCTAGGAGCTCTGACTTGTCCTTGTACATAACTTCAGGACTGAGATTCTCTTCAGATGTTCTTGAAACTTTACTTGAAACTAGTAAAGTTTCAACCCGGTAGTCCCAGTACATCTAGGAAAGTGCAGCAGGGGAGGAAGAATTTTCTTAAAAATATTTAGAGCAACATGGGAGAAAAGTATCCCCTCACAGAAGCTGCTGATTTGCTCAGGGCAAACTCTGACAGCAGAGGCCAGGCATTGCTGAAGGGAAAGGAATGGCTTTGTCACTTCTCAGGCATGAATGACAACCCTTGTAATGAAGTAAAGATAAAAGCTGTCCCAGAACTTGTCTAGGAACCAGAGATTAGTCCAGTCTCAAGTATTCAAGAGGCAAATCTCACACTTCCCCACAGTCAGGAGAACAGGTTAGAAATACATTATTGATGAAGCCAGGCAGGAACCGCAGCAGGTTATAAATGCAGGTGGTCTTATTTAAATCCTTCCTGAAGATAAGGGATATGAGCAAGGAAACTGAAAAATTCTAGATTTTATTGTGCCCCTGCTAGCCACCTAGGGGCACAACCTGGCCTCTTCTGAGTCCACAAAGTTAATAGGAAACAAAAGCTCACAGCATCTTTGCCCTTCCCTGGTCTCTAAAACATCTCAGGTCAGTGAGGCTCTTCAGGACATGTCACCAACCACGCTGCTGGGCAGAACACTGTAATTATTCAGCCTCTGTGAATTTTTAAATATGAAACCTGTGTGCATGTTATTACAGCATGTCAGCTGGAAACCTGCCATCCCCAAAGGCCAAGCACAGCTCTGAGCTGAATTATGAGACTAAGAGCAGCGAAAGGAACACCTCCCTGCCAGCTCCTTCCCTTACTGCAGGCTTATGCAAATGGACCAAATACAGCCAGAACTGACCCCAGACACAGAATAAATCCATCTAACAATAGCGGGGAAGGAGTGGGAGGTGAGGGAAGGATGTGGACTAGGGAGGTGTGCAGTTACAGAGACACATCTGTGGTGCAACATGCCCTGAGAGTCCTCTCTCTGACCACACCAAGCTTTTCTGATTCATTAAATCTCCTAACCTGCAACAGGTTTAACTTTTGTGAACTTCACTGCAATCAGTGGCAAGAGGGAAAACATCTCTGGAAAGAGACAGCAGAAATGATCAAGGTTTTACAGCTCTACCCAAAGATATTCCCTTCTCCGGGAGAGAAGATGAGACTCTTGAAAGGGAAATGAGAAGAAAGAAGGAGGAAATGGGACCATAGTAAAATGAACCTTTACCCTCCTGAGCCATCACTCTCCTCTAGACCATCCTGTTTCTGCCCTAGTACCCCAGCTCTCTGTTCATCCCCAAATGAAGGAGCACAACCTGCTCTGAGATCTTCCCTGCCTCCTGCCCCCACATGGAATTGGAGAATAAAAGAGGTCGTTCAAAAAGGGCTGAACCCAGGGACTGAAGTGGCCATGGTGATTTTGATGTGGTTTGTGATATCTTTGCTGCCTTTCAGCAGCTGCCAAGGTGCAGCCTTGCCAGTGATTACCAGAATCAGTTTGATTAGGCTATATTTAACAGCTTCCCAAGGACACCGGATGGGTGGGTTTGTGTGCTGCCGTTTACAGTTGATTATGATTAATACATACCTACTAAAAACAGGAGTAACACAAGGACAAGCCAGGGGTCTTCTTTGGCTTCCTCTGTCCCACAATATAACAGTTGCATCCTGCTTTAAGAAACAAAGTTGTATTGCTCTTTTCACCTTTTTAAACACCTGTGTAGCAGCAACTTCTCCTTTCTCCTACTCTCTTCCCTTTTGGAAGCAAAGCTGTGAGCCATTCTTATACTAGAGCTACAGAAATTAGACTGTTGGGTTTTCCTCTGGCCTCTGATCTCAGCTAAATCATCGAATTAAGCTAAATACCCCTTTTGCAAAGCAGGTAGCCAAAACCACAGTGCTCTTCAATTCTTACAGGGACTCCACGGAGTGACAGCTACCACAATATTTGTCATCTGCTTTGTTGTTACCCACTGGCACATCCAGCCTTAATTAGACAAGTACAAGTCAGCACATTAACTGTAACAGTGCTTCTTTTGTTTTGGTACTCTCCTGCCTGCAATCACGGCCCAATGCTGCAAACTTCTGGGGGCAGATTTCTCCTGCAGCATTCCCACTGGAGCCAGGCAATTTGGGTCTGCTTTAATTAACCTCTTTGGAGTCATTGTCATCTCCACACCATCTAGAGCAAGGGACAGAGGTCACTCAGTACTGGGCTTTGCTTTTCAAGCAGCAGATGACAAATCCTTTCATTCCTGCAAAATATTTGGTTTGCACGATACTTTAGAAGTTCATCAGGAGTATTTCTGCCAGCAATCTCCTTCACCACACTCTGAGTGGACACACCAATAAAAATAAAGGTCCTGTGCATGGAGGCTGCTTCTCCACAGAAAGATTTGGGTTTTTCAAAGACCTTAAAAAGTCCCAGTCCTACTTGTGCAAGTCTCCAAGGTGTCTCTGGGGTTAACAACCCTCCAGGAAGTTTGGGCTCATATTCAACAACTCAGAATATTTTGGTAGATGACAGTAAAATTTTACTCCCTTGATGCTTGCCAGTTTCTCTTTTTCACATTAAATACTCATATCTGTAAATGCTGCTCAGCTCTTATCACCCCAGAAAAGAAAGGCTCCTATCTGCTGCCTGCTGGGCTCTGCTCACCTCCACTCTGAGAGCCCAGCAGCCTTCTCTCTGCCTCATTTCTATGCAGTGGTGTCAAAGGGGCTTCTGCTCAGAATGACAAACCCGTCCACAAATCACTGGGGAATCTTCTCCACTCAATTTGCTCCAGCTCTGCCTGGCAAACAAGAGACAGGAGGCACATATACATTACTGCTGATTAGTCCATGTCACCAGTATCAGCAGCCAGGCACACAGGCTGACCGGAACTTTAAATATTGATAACCAAACTCATCTATCATAGGCCTGGGAGAGTGACAGTTTCAGTGCATAACAGCAGAGGCTTTCTACAATAATCAAATACTCAATAATTCATGAAAATATATCCCTCCCAAATCAAATTGGAAGCTATTTTGTGTAATATATTATTTAAAATTCAATATCATAATGCACACAACTCCTGCTCCTACCACAGAGGACCATTTCAAAATGTGATTATGTGCGGACTCTATTTAAAAGTGACAATTTTGCTTTTCATTTGTTTAACAGCTTAAATGGAAGAGCTCAACTGGAACTAAGTCGTCTGACAATGAAACCAAAGCCGACATAAGCAACTTTGCAAACTTCATGGCAGCTAAAAAGGATGAATCTTCCTCATTGGTAACACAGATGAGTTCCCCACTCCGATGCTCACCTTTACAATTTTTTCAATGTTTAGTGAAAGGAAATATTCCGGAAAACTGTCTGACAAATATTTTCGGTTCTGCTGGTCTGTCACCTTGGACTGGGCAAAAAGCAAGAAAAATTAAAAATCTTCTTGTACTCCAGGTAACAGAAAACAACTTTCACTTTGCATCTGTTTGTTCCCGTTGGAAAACCCATTTCTGTAAGGGAAGGCTGCCTGGTGTAAAGTGCCAAGAGAAGAGGGGTTTTGCCCTTGTAAACTGAATGCGCTGGAGCATAAAATACAATCAAGATTTGTGACAAAATCCACAGCATGCAGACATCTCTCCCTGGTGGTGGCAGGGCAGGGGGTGAGGGGGCACCATGTGATGGAGGGGACCAACCTTGTGTTGTGGGCACAGAGGGAAGGTTGGCAGCCAGGAGCCTGGGCTGCTGCCTCCAGTGCACAGAGCAGCTCTGAAGGATAAAACTGCTTTGGGAAGAGGAAAATCTCAGCCTGTTTATGGAGCGCTCACAAGGAGAGTCCACAAGAGTTTGGAGTCAGGTGCCAACTCTTCAGTCAGGTCAAATGCCAGTCTCTCCTTTGATGTCTGCTGCAGGTTAAATCTCTGTATCGTTCTCTCAAACAGTGGGGTTTGATGAAAGCAAATTTGAGGGAACAAACACTCAACTCTCTCATTTATTCCTTAAAGGCAAAAGATGAATGAATTTTCTCTTCCCATCTGTTGCTCTGTAATGACCACTCCCTACTCCTTTGGACACCTTGGATATTTGATGTCCTTTTACCTATTTTATTCCTTTTGCTCTGCACTCCCAACAGAGCAGAACACAGCACTCAGAACAAAGTCAAGTGTGAGCCTAAACACTGCTCCTTTCCACTGTGATGGGGGAGCTGAGCAGGGCTGTGCCTCCTCCAGGTGACAAAACAAAAGCAAACTTGGCAATGTCCTCTCACTGCTGCTTGGGAAAGGGGGATTGAAGTTCTGGGACAAAGAGAACATGCCCATGAGAACACAAGCAACTGTCCCACCTGGAAAGTTTGGGTTCAGGCTCTGCTCCCATCCCTGTTTATCAGAAATTTCTAAGTGAATGTATCTCAGCTGAGGGCACTGCTCTCATGCACAGCACAGCATCAACCAAACTGTCCTAGGACCAGTCCTGCCAGTTACTGCAAATACTTCGAGAGGGTTTTTTTTACACCAAGAATTCTTATTTCCACTTCCCTCTCATTATCAGTTTCCTATATACTCCCTGTGACATTAGAAATCAAGAATTTAAAATACTTTGGCTTAGCCTTTTCTTTCTGTTCACCTCACTGGAGGTTCTCAGCCTCGTATCACAGGTGTCTGGTGCTTTGCCACTGAGATTCTGCATCATGTTAGAGCCCAGCACAAACGAGGGCACAGAGAGGTCAAAGTACTCACTTAAACATCTGTTTTCAGAGCAGGTAAAGACACTGAATGTGTTACAGCAAAAGACTGAGAGATGGTGCCATGACAGTGAATGTTCTTAATAGGAACATGCCAGGTATGAAAGAAATCCTCTGACAGAGAAAGGCAAAACAGAAATAGTGACTTCAAGTTTTAAAGAACATGTGAATCACCACCTGTTCCAGCAGAGAGATGAGCAATTCAGTGCTCCCATCTCCCTGTGGATGTTTGACAGCAGCAGTGACTTAATAGTGGGGAAAGACAAAGAGGAAATAGCAAGAAAACACAATTCTGTGGAATGCCATTACCAGTTTGGGTCATTTGGAGGTCAGAGCTGTTCCTAAACATTCAGGTGTAAGATTTTTATCAGTGAACCTCCAGATTGTCCATGCTCTGACCAACAGCTGCCTCTGGGTTTTCCTTATGAGCTACCAGCTGAATTCCTTCCACCACACTTGGGAAAGGACCTGAAGTACAGCAATAATCCCACACTTCCAGTGCCATGACCACGAGTGTTTAATGAAATTTCCCTTGCAACAGGACTTTGCAGAGGTTTGCACATGGGTAGAACCATGAGAAACACCTGTTCTTCTGCAGAGTTCCCAAGACTTAAAAAAGCTCCTAGGAAATGGCAATAGATAAATTTGAAAAGAAATGCAGAGTTTTGGTCTTTATAGCAAAGTCCCCAAACCACAAGGCTGCAGACAATGCAACAACGTGTCTGCAAGCCTCCTGTGCCCAAACAAGCTGAAATAACTGGGAAGGGGTGGTAGATTTGGGTACCAGTATCCCCCTGGATGATGCAGTCAGTGTGGGTGAGTGAAGAGCCTTGTCTCTGAAGGGCTGACCACAAAGACCTCCCCAACCTGAAACAAACATCTTTTGGGAAAAAAACCCCCCGTGGAATCTGCAGCAAAGTCAGCATGTGAGCTGCTGAAATTCTTTGGTGTGATATGGCTCTATATATGCAGGCATTCACACATGGCTGCATCTCACTTTTAAATGTCTCTCAAGAGTTGTATATTAAACAGAAGAAGGATTTTTCCAGGAACTAACACAGTTGGCAGCCTTTTGTCTCTATTTTTTAGAGTAATTTATGAAAGAAGAAAAGTAGCAGAGACAATTTAAAAAAGGCTGCAGCCTGGACTTTGATAGATGAACAGATCTACCAACAAAACCTCTCAGTTTTCACTGAGCACTCCATCTTCTTATCTGTTAATCCCGCGAGGAGAGAATAAAGAAGGCAGGCAGCTGAATAGAGGAAAGACCTGGGTAATGTTTAAACCAGGGAATAATCAACTGAGAGATCAACCTCCCTGCTTTTTTTCCAGATCCAACCAGATAATCAGCTGAGCATTTCCTGTGCCCCTTTCAGGAGTGAGTGAGTGAGATGGCAGCAATTCACACTCCAGCCTGTAGGAAGGGTCCGAGATAATTCCTCGCGGAACAGCCTTAGCGCTCCGGGGGAGTGACAGTCTGACAGTCTGGGACATTGTGCCAGGGAGTAATAACAGTTCCAGCTGTAATTTCTGGGAGGTGACAGCAAATAACAGGACTTTTCCCAGCTGGTTGTGCAGACCTGCTCTCAGGCAACATTGGGTTTGCTTCTGAGGGTGTTGCTTGAATAGAGCTACATCTGTGCTGATTCCTGGTGAAACTGTCTCAGCCATGAGCAACTAGAACTTTAAAACATTGGAATTAATTAGGGGAAATGCCATTTCCTATCCAGAAACATTGTGAGGGCGGCTAGGCACTTCCAGGCAAAATTCAGTGGAGCACTTCAGGTGCAAGATAAGATTTCTGGGATGGGTTGACATCTACTGGGGCATGTGGAAAAGGTAACAGTCCTTTCAGTGTTTGGGTGCCGCTCTGGAATTGATGCCCACAGTCCCAGCTCCAGTCTTTCTGCATCCTCAGCAGAGCTTCTGCCCACCCACACAACCTGATATCCTCACACAGATCTCATGTGATATTTTTAAACTCATTCCATATTTCTCTTCTAAGTTTAAAATCTAAGTAACTTCCAAGGCTCAGCATTTTTTGTTCAGTGAATGTCTTGATTTGTGACAAGTGCTATAGGAGGAAGCAACACACTTGTGCTTCAAAATCTGTTCCCGTCCCTCAAAGTAGAGCCTTTCTCCTAAACTGGAATTTGTAACCCCTTAGTCTTTAATGCAGAAAAAACCCTGTAGATATTTGAAAGGAAACAGATCAAGTAAAAAAGAATAATCACATTCTCCTGACTTCAAGTAGGTTGACTTCAAGTTCTGCTGAAATTCCACCCAAGCATTAGCACACAACAAGCAAAATAAATACATCTGTAATTGGAAAAGAATCTGCTTGATTAGGACCTCCTGTATTTCTGTAGCAACACTGAACATTTCCTTGTCCAGTAAATCCATTATAGCACCACACTAAGATGGAAGAATCTTATGCAAGACTGAGTGAAAGCAGTTTTGAGCAAAAAGGGAGTAGTTTCTCAAGCAAAACACATAATGAAAGTGAAAACTGAAATTAAAGGAAGCAGTCACTCAAGTATCAAAGGAACACAGTTCTGCTCCTGCTGTCACTGTGACTCTGCTTCCTAAGCTCACATCTGCAGATCCCATCATTCATCTTTTTCCTAAAGTCCCAGATCCTGGAGTCATTTGATGACACAAGAGTCACATGTCAAATCAAATTTCACCCTCACAGGGAAGGAAAAAAAGCTTGAAAAAAACCCAATTATTTAAAAAAAAAAAATAAAGACTAGTTTATGAAATAAATTATTTTTGAGCCTCCCTAAAAAACATTGTCTCCCTCCTGCTGTGCTTGGTAGAAGCAAGTGAATGCCCAGAGCTGTTGTGCTCCAGCCTTTCAGCATCCAGACAGTCCTTGCTCTTTCCCCAAATCCTACCTGAGCTCTAGGATCTGCAGCACAGCTTTCCCTCTTCCTTGCTCTGCACTGCATCATTCCACGAGGCTCCCTCCCTGCATTCCCTCCCCCGGCTCCGCACAGCTCCTCTGCACTGCAGCACTGCCAGAAACCAGCACTCCCAGCCCTTGTCCCTGCTCTGTCCTACCCCGGAGCCTTCCAGCCTGCACTGCTCCACTGCCCATCCCCTCAGCTTCCCTTATCTCTGCTCCAGGGTTCAGCTTTTCCACCGCAGCACCGCCAAATCCCCTGCCTCTGCCACCTCCCTTCCGTGCTCTGTGACACAGCCCAACCCCGGAGCATCACAACTCCGATTTTCTCCTCTGCTCTTCCCATTCAACACCAGGCTGCAACACTGCTGGAGCATCCCACAGCATTTTGTGACCATCTTTGATGCTCTTTAACCCACACCTATGGTGCTACAAGGATTCCCCTCCTGCCTCAACACACCCCTCATCCTTTAGCCAGATCCTGCTCTCCAGTCCCAAAAGCTTTACCCCTCCCTCCACCCCTTAAAAACAGCTTTAAAATCTCTATATTTGTGCAGAAGTCCACATTACCTGCTCGGGGACACCAGAGCACACTTGGTAAGTACAGACTGTTTAGAGAGTTGTCCCGGATTTACTAATGGGAGGTCATGCCTAACAAACTTGATTAATTTCTTTGAGGAGGTGACAATGACGAGGGAGTGGGCAAGGAAGTAAAGCATAATTCAATCAGACTTCAAGAGCCTTTTGATACAGTACCACATGAAAGGCTAATTTATAAGGTAAATATGGATGGTATTGATAGCAAAACACTCATCCATGTAAACATCTTTCTTTTAATTATTCGACAAAGAAAGTAGGAGGCAAAGCAAACAGTGGCTGATCACAAGAACGGGAAAAGGAAATTATCACAGGAGCTTCAGGTATTTGGGCTCTCATAGCCATGGCTGGTAGGATTTTTCTTCCAGCACCTTCTAAGATGATCCCCTATAGAAGCCTCTCATTTTGGTAAACCAAACAGGCTACATATGGTGAAGGGGCAAAGTCACATCCTTATTGTGCCTCTCTAGGACATCTGGCGTGGTGTCATTTAGAGCTGCATTAATAATGGTTTAATAAAGGCACCATGTGAGCAGAGCTGGTGGTGTTCCAAGCACAGAAGGCTGGGCAGATACACACAGGGTGTTAAACAAAACCAAGAATGAAGACAAAAATCAAGACTCAAAAATCAGAATACAGCCTTAGGTTTACCAAAGCAATCCTACCTGTCTGTAGCTCCCCAGGAACAGGGAGTGCTGCCATCAGCTGCCTTGCTCCATGGTTATCAGAGGGTGAGGGTCACCACAGCAGGGCAGTTTTCTTGCCTTTGACTGCAGCCTGTGTTCTTCTTGGTCATTAAAAGATCATTTAGGAGAATGAAATCACCCTTCATTCTCAGTAACTATAGAAGAGAAAGATATCTTCCCTTTCCTGGTCCAGCAGGAGATACAGGCAGCTACAAAGGTGCTCCATGGAGCCCTGTACCACCACCCAGCTCCTCCACAAACCAGAGCCTTCAGCCTGGCCACTGCTCCCCTCTGCCAGTACAGCCGGTGTTTCCCTCTGTTATCCCAGTAAAAACACATCTGTTTTCAGTAAATGCTGTAAATTAGTTAATGTTTGTAAAGTGCTCTGATCGTGTGAAGTGCTACATAATTACTATGTATTATCAATATAATTTGGCTGGATTGTGCCACAGGCGCCTCCTCCCTTCATTTGCAGCTTGGAGAGAGTTTTCTTAGACATCAGCTCTTTGTGCCACCCATCTCAGAGCAGTCCTGACCTCCCTTGAAGAGCCCCAGAAAGGAAATAAACCTCAGCCCTGAGGCACATCCCTGGGATCCTTCACCTCCCCTCACTTCAGGAAGCAGAGTAAGAGATGCCTCCCGAGGAGGAGGAGCTGCTCTTTGGGAAGGGCTTGTAGTCCACAATTCGATGACCCCCAGAATTTGTAACAGCTACTAAAAGTATCCTAAATATTCGGAAAGCAGCAGCCTGTGCTAGTGATGGGCTCAGAATGGGGACTAGAAGTCCCTGGTCTGGCAGTCATCAATAGGAGTGGCCTGTTCAGGCACTAACAAACCCCTCTGCTCATCTTAATACATCCCCTAAAATCAACCAAATATGAGCAACCAAGACCTGCTTTTCCCAACTCCCTGCTCCCTAGCACCCTCTTCCAGCAAATCCTGGATGTTTCAAGTCTCAACAAAACAAAGCCTATATAAAACACTTCCTAGTTCCAGGCTAAAACCTGATAGAAAAAATAAATTTTAATATAAGAGAAATAAACTGAATAATAGGCAGTCTAACTCCTTAAAAGATACAGAAAGAACTTCAAGAAAGTCTTAAAATTCATTGTTTATAGGAAATAGAACCCTAAGGAGAATAAATGCTAAAAACCACTAAAACAAAAAGACCAGGTGAAGAAACCAGCTACTCCCTGCCTCTCTAGAGGGGCTGCTGCCTATCCCACCTGGGTTTAAAGGGCTGATGAGCAGAAGTGCCAGCTGGGAAAACAATGATGTAGAAAAATTCAACAATTTGAAGGTATTTTCTAGTTTTCTTCCTAAATCCTAGAACAAATAATCTACCTTAAGGGCAGCGTTCCCCACAGATCTGTCAACTTATTAAGGTGGAATGGTGGGAAAAATATTTGACCTGTCACAAGATGCCTTTAAAATTGCTGAAGTGAGAAAAAGAAAAATTGTTACCAGAATTTCTGTTCTTTATAAAAACAAAAACTATCAGACTATGAAAGGGTGTGATTGGAAAGCCAGAAGTTTTCTGGTGTACATAAAGTACTTCACAAAGCACTAAATGTGCTGGCTGACCCTACCTTACATCAGTGCTGTTTTACAAGTGTTACCTGAGAAGGAAATTTCCTCCCAAGTTCTGTATTTCTATGCAGTAGGAAACTGTCCCAGATGTGGAGGCTCATGAACAGAGGGAGATAATCCTGTCCAGGTAAGCATGGACACTGATCTAATCCATCCCATGTTGCCTGGGAAACTCATGTTCAGGAGGAAATGTCTGAACTAAGCTGTTCAAAATCACGGAGAAGCAGATTTCTAGTTCACGGTTTACGTGTTACGGATTTGTCTCATAAGAGTTTTCTATTTCAGAGGTTTTAACATTTAAACTTTCACTTTCTGAGAGCCTTCCCTCTGTGCTCTGATGGGATGGATGGGAAGACTGGATTCAAAATGTCAAAATGCAGTAAATCAGACTGGTAGCTGATTCTTCTGGTTAAATCTGTAGCTAATAACAGAGCAGTATTTGAAGGTCCAGCAAATGTAAATATGATGTTCAAATTAGTTCAGATGAATTTGAGAATATTCCAGAGTTTATGAACCATGTGCCATGCTACGGCCTGGGAGGTCTGTGCTGGTCTCTGGCTTTGCCAAATTCATCTGGGCAACCTGGACCTTTCCAGTTTCTTTCCCTGTTTTTAGTGTCACTTGAATGGAGGGGTCTCGGTGCTCTCAAATCTTTCAGAGAAAGACACGTAGTCTAAAATACTTCTGGCATGGGTGTGATTATAAAGCAGTAGAGGGGAAAATGGGTCTATAAAACAGTGGTCCAGATCATCTGCAAGTGCAAATGGGTTTGGCTCTGTTGAGATCAGTGGAGCAACGTCAATTTACAGCTCCTGAGGCTCCTGCTTAGTCTGCAGACCTGGGCCAGAAATTGGGGCACAGGAGCTGCAACACCTGGACTGCAAATCCTGGAGGAATAGGTTTCAGAGGAAGCTCTTGCTTGTTATGGTGGAGGTAGAAGGAAAGATATTTTCTTGAGTTTTATGTGGTCAGAGGGAGAAAGAGTAGGATTAAGTGTCTGTTTAAGAGGCAGGAGGACTGGGCAGAGACAGATCCTTCGGAGGGGGTCTGTACCAGACTCCTCTCCTGGTCCCTTGTTGTCCAGCGTTGCCTGTAACTGCTGGTTGAGGCTTTTTCTCTCTCAAATACATTCCTTGCTTCTCCTTTTACAAAGTGAGAGGGATTGCTTTAAGGAAAAAAAAAAAAAGAAAACAAGAAGTTCCAGATTATAAATGCATCCTATTAGGGTTTCTTTCCTTCCAGACAAAAGCATTTCTGCTTCCAAGCTTGATAGACCTCCTGACCCTGCTGATGTGGGTGGATGGCTCTGCATGTTCTGAATCATTTGCTTCCTTTTCAAGTGTTACTTTCTCCTTATTTCAATTACCCTTCCTTTATAATTACACGGGCTGCTCCAGCAAGCAGGAGTGCAGGGGAGCTGACAGCCCGTCTAACAACAGGGCAGGCTGCCTGTGCAATCTACATCCTTATCTTGCTTGGGCAGTGGGGAAGTGAATGTTTAATAGCACAGGAGAAATTGTTGGAGGATACTCAGACTCCAGAACTTCGTAGAGGGTTCACTGCCCAGCCTTTCAGCGGCCTGAACCGTGTGTAATTGCTCTGCCTGTCCCTGGCAGTTATAAACCACATGTACAAGGATCAGCTCCCTTCATTCCCGCTGAGTGATTGCCTCTGTGACAGCAGGAGGCAATGGAGCTTGATCCCACACCTCTTTGAGCTCCATGGGAGTCTTTTAAGGAATCTTCAAAGGGATCAATTTCAGCTCCAGAAGATGCAGCCGGCTCTGATGTGAGTAGGGCAGGAAGGGAAGGTGGGGGACAGAAGTGATGGGCTGGTTGG
This sequence comes from Falcunculus frontatus, assembly GCA_013398115.1. NCBI lineage: Eukaryota > Metazoa > Chordata > Aves > Passeriformes > Falcunculus > Falcunculus frontatus. Next base: position 194,223 of record VZRV01009802.1, read on the forward strand.
GCTGCTGTGGATGACACGTAGGGGGGAGAACTGCTGTGGGGCCAGGCATGAATCTGCTTCAAATTCAGTTTTGTTCTATGTGGTTTCTAGAAAACAAACGAACAAATACCTAATAAAAACACCAACAACCAAAAACCCTCACAAACCAAACCAAAACAACAATCCCCCCCACCAAAACCAAAACCAAACAAACAAAACCCCCAAACTAAAGCAAAAAAACCCCACAAAACACCCACCAAAACCCCCAAACCAAAGCAAAAAAAACCCCACAAAAAACCCCACCAAACAAAAACCCAACACCTCTGCTTTTTAAATTCTGATTTTCATCTCATTCACTACCAAAATTAAATGGTAGGTTTCATTTAGGAATTTTGCAAAGTGGCGCATTTTTGTTAAATATCAAGCTTTATTTAAAAGAGAGACAGATGTTCAGCTTCTGTGTTACAAGTCAAGTTTCCAGAAAAGCTCTACCCTGTCTATTCTAAGAAAATGCTTTATTAGGTAGTTTTCCAAAAGTTAATATTATTTCCGAGGCTTCTTCCTGACTTCTATCCCTGTAAAAGCTCCTTTCATTGAATATCCCATCCATACACTCTGCTAATAATGTGATGCCTATTATTAGCACATGGGGATATTGGAAAAGTATCTATTCAAAAGGTCCTAAAACCTATCCCCAAATAAAGAGGAGCAGTTCAGAAAAGGCCCAACTGACTGGTGTTGATTGTAGAGAATGGGATTTTTTTTAGCCAATTAATTGTACATTTCAAATTTAATGTTATATTGAAATTCTAGGAGGCGACAGTCTGGAGAGAGGGTGTCAAAAGCGTTCCCTAGCAGCAGTTCAGGGTCCTGCAGAAGGGGCTGGAATTGCTGCTGCTGCTCTGTGTGCTTGGCACAGGCACCTGTTGGTTGTTCACAAACACAACATCATCTCTTGCATTATTTTAGCTCTCTACGAAAGACATGAAGCTGCTGGGTTTGAGTGGCTGGGCAGTACCACAGGATTAAAACACAGGACTATTTTTTCTCTTGATTCATTTAGGGAATTAAAGGTGTAGCAAACAACTTGAGAGACTTTGGGTTGTACCAAAAGTGATTTTCCTTTTTTTTTTTGGTTACCTACGTGCACAACTTTCTGCTCAGTTCTGCTCTCCCTGTGCTCAGGCAGCAGGTAAAGGAGAGCCATAGCAGTTGGCAGGCTAAAATTGTGGGAGGAAGGACAGGAGAGAAAAGGAGCAGGGCAAGCGAGAAGAAAAACAGAACAGCCATGTAAGTTCAGGTCCTTTTTTCTTTTTTTCCAGCACTTGAAGATTTCTAAGTAAAATTAGGAGTGGTGAGGAAGATTGTTCCACTCTGGAGTGGGTAAGATTAATTTTTATTTGACTTTTACTGGAGCTGCCTCAAGAATAAAAGAACAGCACCATCTCAGACATCTGTACACAGCAAATCAAGGGAACAAGGGAAGCCACAGCTTCCCCACCCCAGAGGAAATGCCAGAATGTGTTGTGTCCTTGGTGGCATGTGACCAAGTATTGTTATTTAGGGACTATTTTTGTATTTCTATACAGATTTTTATTTTTGGGTGCAGCAACAGAGGCGAGGGACTGCTTAAAATTTCCTTTGACCTTTCAAAGTGTTCCTGGGAGCCAAAGGTGTTCACAGGAAAGAAACATTAAATTACAACTATGGCTCAGACCCCCAAAGGGGTCTGGCAGCTGCAGGAAGCCAAGGCAAATAATACCCAGGACTCCCAGATATAGCTGTGGATCTTCAGACCTATCTGAAAGCTGAAATGCTTCTTTTAATTCAGTATTAACAAATTAGGTCCAAGCAAGCCCAGCACCATGGGCAGACCTGGAAGGAAAAGAAAGACTGATTGATCTTCAGTTGTTTGCCTCTTTCAAAACCCGAAGGCTCGTGCATTGACAGAGTTGTATCTGCAAAGGGATCAATTGGTGGATCAGATGAGGGAAAATACCCTCATATTTCCCTTATTCAAGGAAACTTCACGTTGTGGCAGGAGTGAAATCTCCTGTAGCACAGGGTCTGTAAATGGACTTCAGCTCTCCATGAATGCAACAGGAAGGGGAGGTGATTTCCATGATTATCTGAGAGCAGAGGAGCTCTTCTCATTTGACACTCACTGAGGGAGGATAGGAGAGGGCTCTTGCCAGGGAAAGGTTCAGTAGTCTGAGGTCTGCAACATTTTGAGTTGTTTAAGGATTTTAGAAAAACCCAACTTGTGAGTGACTGGGAGAAAGGCTGAGCAGCTCTCTGTGTCTGCCATGGAGAAACTGCTGGTGTTAAACCACAGCTCACCTGTGGCCAGGCAGAGGGTTGGTCCTACCAGCACAAAATTATGAAACAATTTAGAGTTGTCTCTGTATCTCAGTTTCTCTCAAAGACTCTACTGCCACACAGGGTTTTAATTTTTCAGAGCAGTCCTACCCTGCCCTGACTCAGTCCCACCCTGAGGATTTTCCAGCTTCACCTGAGCCTGGGAAACAGCAAATGGGCTGCAGGCTTGATGTGGTTGCTCTTTCTGAGCCTTCCCTCATTCCTGCTGCTCCGTTCTGCCCTCCCCTGCCTTCTCAGCCTCCTGCTTTAGCTTTCTGAGGCTTTCACAGTTGTCATTCTTCAAAATCCAAGATAGGATTGAACTAAAACCTTGGGCTAACAGTGGAGTGCCAGGCTGGCATACATTTCTCTCCCAATTAGAATGGATGAAAAGTTCAGGGGGAATATTCAGTGTGGCTGTGTGGCTGGAATTTACACCACGAAATCTCCGTGCAGGTCCTCACCCCACGAATTGCCTCAGCTTTGCCTCACCTTTGCTCAAACAGCAGAAACTCATGAAATGCAAAGTCAGAGAGCTTTGAATGCTAAGCCACATGGAATATTTTTTCTTCAACCAGGCAAAACTTTTATATAATCAGGGTTCAGATGCATGTGTTTGCTAGATTATACTCTCTTTGCTGTGCACACTGTTCTCTGTTCCTAGGGCAGGCAGATCAGAAAGTTTGCTGGCTGAGCAATTCAGAGAGTGCCTAAAACACATCAGAATTAAGAGACATTTTGCTTTATTAAAATCCTCCAAACTTCCTCTATAGTGCAGTGTCACCAACAAAACCAAAATAGACAGATGAAGAGCATGATCATCACTACAAAATTCATTCCTTTCTGGAAGAAAGAATGTCCCCTGCATGTGCACACGCTTGCACCTGTTTGTAAATCACCTGCAGTGTGTTTTGGGGCTTCTACTCACTGCTTTCCCCTTCTTCCCCAAGTTCGGGTTTTCCAGTACAATAAGAATCACAAAATTTACCTTCTGTGCCTGGAACTTCAAATGCACCTTCTTCACGCAGACTCAGAGATATAGAAAAATAACCCTGAGAGCTGCCAAAAGATTTTTTATTTTACTTTTGGAAGGCTTTGCCCTGGCAAATCAGTTCACTGTGTACCAAAGATAATTAGGGCATCTTATTTAAAACTTATGATCTAATTAGTGGCTTTAATGGTAGTTAATTACACAGAGAGCAACAAAGCAGTTATATTTCCTACCAGGCTTCTTCTAAGTCAAGGTGCAGGTACTTATCTAGGGCCATAAAGGAGAGTGGCTACCACACTTAACATCTAATTATACAAAATTGTCCACAGTAATTATGAGCAATGTGGTTTTATTTATCTGGCTTAATGACTGGGGCTATGCACAGTCTCTGACCTGGCACGGTGACAGAGAGGACAGAGAGAGGGAAAAGTGCCATCCCCTGTGTAAACACCATGGTGGAACTGCAGCCTCCTCATCCTGAGCACAAAGACAGGGCCTGGGCACAGCCCAGAAGTGTTCCTGGAGGTTTGGGGACCCTCTGATCCCAGGGATTCATGGGAGCCATGGATACACATGGTATGGACAAGGGAATGCCTTTGCTGGGCCCCACGAGATGCTCAAGATTGGCTTTCTCTCACCACAAGGAACCCACTGTTACCAGCAGGGATAAAAAGGACAATTCATCCTTTTAATTCTCAGAAGGGACATTCTATTCCCACCATCCACATCTTAAATCTTTCCCAGATATCATTCGTTGCTAAATACTCTCTAGAAAATTTCAGGGCACCTCCAAAAACTCAGTGTCTGGTATAAAACCACTTTTCACTCTCACGGGGAAGTGGAGCAAGTGTTTTGGCTGACTTCAGACTATTCTTGCTCACTTTTAACCTGTGTGTGCATGGACATAAACCCAGGTACAGCTTAACCCTTCCCGGTGACCATCATGAAAGAAATCTGCCCTGTACTTGGAACAATCTCCTTTATTTACAAATCCCAACAGAATGAGTAACCATAGTGTGTTAGTGCTTGAATCCATAAACACAGGAATAGCTTATGAGGAGTATGAGTGAAACGCAGCTCTTTGGGTTTGTCCTTTTAACCCATTGGACCAGGTGGAAATGTATTAGAGAGAGATGTGTTAGTGCTGTCCAAAAATCCAGCCAGCCTGTTACACTTCTTGAGACAATAAAAGTAATGAGTGCTTAAACAGGAGGCTGAGAGATTCTTCAGTTTATATCAGTATCATCTGTTGCCCAATTTCTGTCCTCTCATTAATTAATTACCCCTGATGGAAGGGGTACCTTTGAGATGTAAAGTGATAGATTGATTTACATGCCAGAAAGACAGCTGGCCCTGTGCCCACAGCCTTGAAAAACACCATTTTCAAATACTTTCACTTCATAAAATTGCAGGCAGCCACATGTATAGCTCTGCTTCTCAACTCATCCCCTCAGGACATTTCCGTGTTATAGCAAATCACTCGTTCAAGGGCTCACTACGATTTTGAATTAGTAGTAAATACATTTTGACCTTATTTTTCTCCTGATAATTGCTCTATTTATAGAGAAGTCACTGATTGTCATGCTAATTTCTTCCATTTGAGAATCAGATTGGCTCTGTCAGAAATAATGTGTGGTATATCCCATCTAAAAAAGAAAAAAGGCAAAAAAGGAAGCTGTCTCCTTTAAGAGTGGGTTTGCTCTTGTTCCCTTTTTAATGAAAGCTAGAAAAAAGTACTCATCGGTGAAAAAAGCAATGATAACTTTCACTGACAAGTTAGGTCACTCTCCTTCTTTAGATATCAGTTCCCTGTATTTTATGCCTTTGTTTTCCATAAAGTATTTGAGCATCAGCTTAGAGAGGAACGGCCTGTCATAGTGAGATGTTTTATAGTCCTCACTTAACATCAAAATATCTGTGGCCAGATTAAAAAATAGCCTGACTTTTCAGCATTCAGGGCCAGAGTTCAGAGCTGGACAAGGACAAGATTTATTTTTTTTATTCTTTTTCAGAAATCCAACCACTTGTCTACTTTATTTCCTTTGCTCCCTCCCTGAGCTCCCAGCACAGGAGCATTTTGAGATACCTGAGCGAGGAGTTCTTGACATACAGAGCACATCCACAGTGCTCTGCTCTCCTTTTCCATCGCCTGAGCACACCCCACACTCAGGGCACCTCTGCCCTGTGGCACTGAATCACCGACAGCTTGGTGGCCGCTGTCAGGGAGGTCTGGCTGTCGGTGGCAGCCTGGTGGCCCCAGCTTCTATTTCTATTGACACAGCAGCTGGGCCAGCCATAAATCCGGGTGGGTTTTGTGCAGAGCCATCAAGTGGCCCCTGGGCTGAAGAGGGATGGAGGGACCTTGATGTCACTGGGGCTGCTTACTGCCAGCAGCACAGGGAGGTGGCTCAGGCTGAGTCACCGCAGGTTTTGTGGCTCAGCACCACAGAGCAATTAAAAGCAAGCAGTGAGTGTTCCAAATCTTTGCTAAAATTGGGGCTGTTTATCAATGTGTCAGCCTGGTGGCAGATTCAAGAAATCTAAATTTACCAGGTGACTGCTTCCCCCATTCCTGGCTGCAGCCAGTGGATCTGCAGGACACGCTGGCCCAGCTGGGCATCTGGACCAAGCTGGGGAGGAGAACTGGATGAATGGGACCAGCTCCAGAGTTCAGGGCAGGGGAGGCTTTTTTACACTACAGCTGCTTAATGACTTTTTCAATTGATTTCAGCAGTGCTGCTTTTCGATTACTGATTCCATCCCAGCCACTGGGCAGAAAAATGGGCTTAGGAAAATTACAGACAGGAAAGAGGGGTAAAAAAAAATGCTCAAAAACTCAGCAGCTTCCACAACGCAGTGACATTTGTCCAGATATTTTGTGCTGAATTGGGAAAAAAGAGAGAAATGGCAATTCCTCCCATCTCTCAGCCTGTGTTGGGAGGAGAGTGCGCATGTACTTCCTTGCTTTCAAGCCCCAGTTCATCCATGCTCATTGACCTGCTCCTTGGTTTGGAACCAGCTGCAGAAAGCAGCTGTCATCCCCTGTTACTCTGCCAGCCCTATTCTTAAGGCAGCCATCAAATCCTGGCACTGACTGAAGGCAATTCAATTAGCTGTGACGGTCAAACAGAAACCGAGGGTCAATTGAAATCTCTTTTTTCCTCGTCCTGACCACCTCCTCTCTATTTTCATCTTGAATCTGGAGATGCAAAAGCCCATCCCCATTTTGGAAGTTTTTGTGGGATGAGGATGGGAGAAGGAGGGTGCTTACCCAGGAGACCCTTACTACAGTGAGGAAAACAGGAGAAAAGAAGGGGAATACACAGCAGGGATTGGGGTGTATCTTTCCTCAGCCCTGATCAGCTCTTGTGCTGCCTCCTTAAGATGGAATGAGCTTGGGAAGTGGTGCCTTGTTGGATGGCTTGTGATGTGCTTTGGCTAAACTGGACGGTAAAGATGAAATTTCCCTCAGCTTTGCTGCTGCCAACCACAGCAGCCACTTCAGGCTTTTGTCAGACCCTTGGGCTCATTCCCAGCACAGCCAGAGGAAGGAGGGAAGGTGAGAGGAGGAGGAGGAAGATGAGGAGGTAGGAGCAAGAGGTGGGCCATGACACAGCTGCATTCACAGTCCCTCTTCGCAGCCAGCCCCCACAGCTCCTCTCTGGTGGGCAAATAGTGGTAAAACTAACAGTCAAACTGATAATATTGATACATATTTAATAGTTACTGGTTTCACATCTCCCTGATTGCTACAGATTGAATGTCTAACACTAGTGACATCTGACACACACTGAGCTGGAAGGGAGCACACACAGTCTCACCTGGAGCAGGGGGAGCAGGCACCAGCACATGGTGGGGGCACAGTCCCTTGGAGCCTGATGCCACCAGCGCAGCCACCTCCATCCCCCTGCAGAGCCTGGCTGGTGGTTGCACAGGAGCAGCTGCTTCCAGCACAGATCCATCTGCTCTGACTCAGAGAGGCCTCACATGAGCTCTGGTAAATCACCCTCAGGTGATGGGTGCCCTCATCGCTCTGTGAGTGAATTCATTAAGAACCATCTGCACACAGGTAAAGCAGGTGCAATGGTCAGGATTGGTGGCTCTGGGGTTGCTGTGGGCCTTCATTCTCTAGAGGTGCAGGGAATATTTGGCTCAGTGGGTTTATCACAGGACTGAAGATGGATTTCTGCCCTGGTGGGTTCTCCTGGACTAGTTCCAGGCTGCAGCAAGTCTTAGGGAGATTAAATGAGACTTGTGGTGATGTTGTTGACCTCAGAATCCTCTCAGCCAGCCAGGTGGTTATAGCAGAGCAAATGCAAGCTGTGCTGTTAAAGGATTGCTGGCAATTAAATGAGCTGGACATTTCCTCCTAGTAGCTGGTAAGAAATCATCCATCTTTCCCCAGCAGATGAATACTTAAAATATTGTGTGAGTTTTCCGTTTTCCATACACTGATTCATTGTGATCAGTACAAAACTCAGGGTTCCCTGAGAAAGAGGAACATGGTTTACACATTTTCATAGACAATTTCAGCTCTGAGACTGTGCAGCACAAGGTCTTGGTATCATTCTCGCTTCATGGAGAAGCTGTAAGAAGGATTTCACTGGGCTCTGGAAATGGCTGGCAGTAATGGATCTCCATATGGAAGAACTAGTGACCTTGAATAAGAAATGAATCAATGTGACAAGAGGAGGAGAATCCAGCTCCACGCTCACTGCTTTGCATGACCCAAGTCTTTGTGCAGCAGATGGGAAATGCCAAGGTAGTGGCCTGGCAATACATCACCCCCCCCTTCAGTGCTGGAGCAATCAGTCCTGCTCTGGGCTGGGTAGCCCAGGGATTTAGATCCCTGTTTCAGCAGCCTAAGACCCTGCAGGATGCTATTTTTGTCCTGAGTAGAAACTGGTCTTAAAACAAATAACTTTCTTATATTCTTTCAGCAGAAACATGAATTTCTTTCACTTTTTTTCCTTTCAACCTGTGCCTCTAAACACTCAGGTACACTCAGAGCTGTGTGTGCCTCCCTCCTCCCCCTGACCCAATCCAATCCTTGTCTCATTCACATTGCAAGGAACATGTCATTAATGTTTGACAGTGACTCTTTTCTCTCTCCATTGCTAAATTTGATTTTTTTTTCTTTTGTTGAAACTTTGCTACCCTATTTTTCAGGCTACACAATGTGGAAGTTGGCAGAAAACCAGGCTCAGCTGGAATTCAGGACTGACTTTTTGTGTGAATTTAAGAGGTGCCAACATTGGGGTAGTGTATCATGCTCCCACACAGCCTGACACAAACAGGGTAAGCCTCAGTGGCAGTTGAGGACTCACTCAAATATTGTTTAAAGTCCTCAACAAACAAAAAAAGAAAAGGAAGACTGATGGTTTTAACTTCAACAGGAAATAGTCTTCTGTCAATATTTCAACAGGTTGCTCAGCAGACAAACTGAAAACTTGCATTGCTCCAGAAAGGCAGCACATTCCCTGCTCAGCAGCTAATGAACTCCCATGGTGTGAAGGCAGTAACCTCAGGGAGGTGCAAGGCAGATGCTGTAGCCATAAAATAGTTTAAAGCAGTAAAACCTAGAAAATCTGGAGCTTATATATGAAATTTATATATGAAATTATGACTAATATTGTATTTTCTGAAAGAGAAGGGAGCAGGAACTCTTTAGGATTGGCCTACAAATGGATACCAGCAATGTCTCCCATTAAAACATTGTTCACTGAGCATTTTAGGAGCGTAAGACTGAATAGTAACTCCTAGGTCAGCAAATAAATCTCATGTCCCAGTCTGTCTGTGATCATCTCTGTGTCCAGCTCTGTCACTCCCAACAAAGCACCATTGACCATCTCAATTCTCAGGTGCTGTTCCTGCTCTGAGCAGATAACCAAATATTTTACAATTAGAAGTCTGTCAAATATTAAGGCATAATTAAAAGGACAGAAAGAGGGGAAAAGCCCTTTTGCCCATGAAACTTTGCAAGAGCAGTCACTGACGTGCTTGTGGTACTTTTACTTTCTTGGCATCTACTTGAAACAAAGGCAAAAACTATCACTCAGTAAGTGTTCACAGAGTAGCAGTAAAATAGGTCAGAAACGCAACTGGAACAAATGTGTTTGAATAAAAGAAAGCCAAGCAAACATCTCAGGTACTGGAACTGTGCAAACACAGCAAATAACATAACGCTTCCCCTCAGGAGAAGAACAATATGCAGAAATCTTGATGCTTTTGTTCACTTAGTGTAGGGCCCAGCAGAGAATGGGAATGGCCGTGTCCTGCTGTTAAACACCTTTTAATTCCTGAGGGAATCAGGTTCTGTGGCTGTGTGTGCACCTGGAAGGGACGGGGGGAGGCAGTGGGGACATTTGTACGAGTTGGAGCAGCCCCATGGCAGCTCTGGATTGGGCTGTGGTAAGAATTTCACCAGGAAGCCATGGACTATTGAGGTGTGTTTTGTGATAGGTGGAGCTATGGTGTCACCATCCATTAAAAACTGAGCAAATCCCATCTATTATTTCAAGGGAATGACTTCTCATGAGGGCCTGGCTTGTGTCCTTGACATTACTTCAGTCTCCAAAGGCCACATCCCAGGTGTGGCCCCAGTGGCCATCTCCCACAGTGGTCAAACCAGCCTCGTGTCCACAAAAATGTGGGTGTTGATGTAAGATGAGCCCACAGCTATGGAAGCCACAGGCTTTTGTGTCTGAGAACCCAGTAAAATGTCCCTTGTCCGGGTGTTCTGGATTGCTTCTTTTGTTCTGAAAGAGGCATCATCTGCCCTTCCCAGAATCATAGAGTGCTTTGGGTTGGAAGGGACCTTAAAAACCATCTCATCCCCCCCCCTGCCATGAGCAGGACACCTTTCACTCTCCCAGGTTGCTCCAAGCCCCATCCAACCTGGCCTTGGACACTTCCAGGGATGAGGCAGCCACAACTCCTCTGGCCAGCACCTCACCATCTTATAGGGAAGAATTTCTGCCTAATATCCAATCTAAATTTATCCCCTTTCAGTCTGAAGCCATTTCCCCTTGTCCTTCCTGTACCACATCCTCACTGCTGGTCTTATTCAAGGGGTTTGAAGGCTAAACCATCAAAATGATCTTTGCAAGCACCTTCCAGTTCTATGTCACGTGAAGATATTAAAAAAAAAAAAAATACCCTAAACTGGATTTTTTTCTCCTTTTGTCCTCCAGTGAATGGCACCAGGAGCTGCTGGCCCTGCCTGGGAGGAGCAGAGCAGCCGAGGGGCTCCCACTGAATCCCTGTCCCCGACTCCCTCCATACTCACTGCCTTTCACTTATTGAATTAAAATAAATTGGAACTTTCATAAAGGGTGATATAAATCATTATCTCAAGTTAGCAGATGCAGGCTCACCAGGCTAGAGCTCTGTTAATAACTCCTTCGGATTAGGGCTGATTGGTACAATTTGAAACTTGTTTCTCTCAGCTTGATCAGTCTCGTCGTAACTGCGGCAATTATCCCATTTCACTTTCAATAGCTCAGCACAGAGGAATTGCTGCCTCCAATCCATCCCTCTCTAATGAATCCAGTGTGATATGTGCAGTCCTGTGGACAAATATACCCTTAACTCCCTCCTACTCTGAAATAAGCATTAAAAAAAAATAAATCCTGTGTCCAAATGACACATAGGAATGTGTCTTTTAGTGAGTGAGATGCTGAGTGTCTGTGTAAACATCATTGAGGTATTTGGCCACAAAAAGCTTCTCTTCATTCTTACAGCATCATTTGCACTTTTTGGCAGTCTTCCTGCCTGGGAAATTAGATTTAAAAACAGTGGTTTATCCAAGCATTGAAGCTGCTTGAATAGATTCTGATGAATGTGTTACATGCTGAATTTGTGGGGTTTTGTTAAATAACTTATCTGGTGATATTTTTCTTTCTTTTTTTTTTTTTTTCTCCAGGAGTCATTAATAAATGATTTGATGAGTGAGCACAGAATTCTCATAATAATATATTTGACAAGTATTTGCTTTCACTCCTTTATTTGACTCCAACAGCAAGGCTGGGTCTCAGTTTAACAGACTCATGAAGAACACACTTAACTTTGAAAATAGCTCCACACTAATTTATTTCTGGAAAGACACTTGAACAAGTGTTTGCTTTAAGCCCACCTTTAGATCTTACCTGAGATACCTTGCTGGACCTTGTGCTTAAATCAGTGATGGTTTTCTTGCAGCTACCAGTTCTTCTGTTGGCTCTTTATAACCTTTCCATGTATATTAGGAGCTCAAACTGCAAATGATTTTCATGTTTCCTGGGATCAGGAGATGCACAAGTGTCTCTGAACCATCCTCAGCTCACAAGCTCTAAAAGTATTCCCTTCCCTTACAACCATTGTTTGATCTCTCCGCTTGTAAATTCTTTAAGCCAGGACTGTTGCTCACTTCTTGTTCACACAGCACCTCATTCCATATTTTATGAAGCCAATAAAATGCTAGAAATTAAAATACATGGACTGATTTGTCTCCCACTTCCAGCACCAAAGCTGTGCATCATTGATGCCCACGGAAATGTGCCAATGAAAGTAACGGCGTGATCCCACCCAGCTTTAATTCCTAGCCATGGGAATATGCTTTCCCATTTTGAATTCAGATCCAGTGCACATCTGTTCCTGGAAATTGTTTGAGGGTGCAGCCTAAATAAATGCTGGTGTCCCAAAGTTTTGGAGGAGCATCCAATCCTTTCTCCCTGCTCTTGCCAGCTGCTTCCTGCTCAGCTTGGAGTGCTCAGCCTCTTGCAGGGACTTGGACAGCTCTGAATCACACTGCTTCCAATATGTTTCTACTAAAAATAATAGTAGTAATTAATGCTCTTAGTTTTAGTGCTGCCATGGGCCTTGGTGCCAGCCACAACGGCTTATTCCCCAAAGTGGGAAGGAGGAGGAAAGCAAGGACAGAGGCAGCTGCTTGAGCTTTTCCCAGCACCTCTGTTTCAGCTGGCAGGGATTCTCCTGATGGGGACAGGGAGAAGAGGGAGCTGTCTGGTCTTCCAGAGACAGCAAGAGGCCCTGAGCATCCTCAGAGCAAAGGTAACAAAGATCAAAGAGGGATATGGATGGAAGGAAGGCGGTTATACATGAGGTGTAACCTCTCCTGAAGGTACAGAGGTAAATAGCCAAATATCCTTAGGAGATGCTTTGAAGACAGGGAGCTCTATAGTGTATTTTCACAGAATCACAGAGTCATTTAGGCTGGAAAAGACCTCCAATGTCATTGAGTCCAACCTATGACCAATCCCTACCTTGTCACCCAGCCCAGAGCACTGAGGGACACTGGCATTCTTTGGATACCTCCAGGGATGGGGAATCCTCCTCCTCCCTGGACAGCCCCTTCCAACGCCTGACAATCCTTTCCATGAAGAAATTCCTGCTGATGTCCAACCTGAGCCTCCCCTGGCCCAGCCTGAGGCCGTTCCCTCTCCTCCTGTCCCTGTTCCCTGCGAGCAGAGCCCGACCCCCCCGGCTGCCCCCTCCTGTCAGGGAGTTGTGCAGAGCCACAAGGTCCCCCCTGAGCCTCCTTTTCTCCAGGCTGAGCCCCTTTCCCAGCCCCCTCAGCCTCTCCTGGGGCTCCAGCCCCTTCCCAGCTCCGTTCCCTTCCCTGGACATACTCCAGCCCCTCAATGTCCTTCTTACAGAGAGGGGCCCAGAACTGGACACAGCACTAAGATTTTGAAGGGATCTATCTCACTACAGACCACACAAGGTAATGATGAGGAAGGTATGGGTGCTGGAAGTTTGCATTATCTCAGCTTTTGGGATGGGATGGTCAGAGGTGAGTGCAGGAGCCCCTGTCTCCTCTCCATCTCTGGAAAAGTTTTCTTCCCCGGGCCCTGCAGATGTCGGGAGCACACAGGCAAGTTGGGGAATTGAACAAAAGTGGCAGCGTGTTTAACAAACAGCATCAAAAAAGGTTAACAAACAGCATCAAAAAGGGCATCTGTCACAGTGCATCACCTTCTGTTCCTCCCAGGCTCCTACCACAGCCTTTTCCTCTGCTTTGCCTATGGCCCCTAATTGCAGAATTTACTGACTGTCCCACTGGAGGGCAAAAGAGCCACTTCAGGTTTGGAGGAGTGTCGCACTTGGACACGAAAAGAACACGCAGACACCTGTTCAGAGAGGGAAGCAGAAAAAAAGAGGCCGAGAAGCCCTTGGACTTTATTATATATCTTCTTAATAATCACCTTGGATTGGAGGGTGAGGTTTACACCCCTCAACCACACTGGTCAAAGGAAAATCCATCAAACATCTCCACCCAGGAGAAAAGAATGCAAACAATAAAACAAAGTTACAAAAACATAACTATGTTTACAGAAAAGTGCATGAGAAACTCTTATACAGAAATGAAAACATCGAAGAACTGCAAAACTCAGGGCGACAGAGGAGGGGATGTGTCTATAGAGGGAAAAACCTCACCTGCTTGGGGACACTAACTGCAGCAGCAAAAGTAATCCTTATTCCTGGCAGCAAGATTTGGGATTGGGGATGACAAAACTGGCAGACAGCAGGGCCCCTTCAGCTTTTGAGATAGGCTACAGGCTTTACAAACCTCTTCTCCCTGATCCTTGCTCAGCAAGCTGGGGAGGCCTTTTTCTCCCATCAGAGGAGAAGAGCTATCACACGTCAGCAGCCACATCTCTCCTTCACACTGAATGACACTTCAGAAGTCAACCTGTTGATCCCAGTCCTATCTGCCACAAGTGTGCTCTGAGAAGCTTATTTTGACTACAGCAAGGAGAAAACTGTTGTTGAGGGATAGAAAAATAGCCAACACATAAGGAACTGAAGCAGCCCAGGTTTTGACACATCTGGCCTAGAAGGGATATTTTTGATAATTCAAAATCTGCACAGCTGCCCCAGGCTCCCAACCCTCCACAGCTCACGGGCACCTTGTAACCAACCTCAGTCTGTTCCCTTGCTGGGCCAGAAGCTTTAACTGTCATGGTTTGAAAATTGCAGAGTTTGAGCAGTTTTTGTACATGGGGCTTATGTTCCTTGTTTACCTTCTTCCTTGCATCAAACCCCAGTGTCTTAAATGGGAACACATCTCCAGTTCCCTCCTTCCTCCCCCTCCCAGATGGTGCTGAAGGGATTTAAGGTGAGAGTCTCAGCCCAAAGCCTTTTATTGCATCCCAGCAGTCACCTCCAGCCAGGCTCTGGGATCACTTACTGAGAAGAAGTAATAGGTCTGTAGCTCTTTCATCACTCTTCTTTGGTAGTTTTTTTTTTTCTTTTAAATAAGTGTCTGTATAAAAATCTGGATTACATCATAAATTTCTGCTTTTTGATGAAAAATGGAAAAAAAAAGTTGTAAGAAATGTCAATTATGATTAACACTTCAACGTGGAAAAATGACATTATCATGAGTGTTGTATGGAATTGAACAGACATCACCTGGAATTTGCCATCAGGGCTTGGCAGCTCTCCAGACAGGTTGCTACTTAGCTTTAAAGGTAGGAAAGTTGTTCCAGTTTTAAAGTTCTGCCATTTTCTTTCCCCTTTGAAAAAAAAAAAAATTATTGAAGTCAAACTTTGCTGTGAAACAAAATTCCTGACAAAAATTAGAAAACAAAAAAAGCAGCAAACCAACCACATCCCCCAGCTTATTTTTAAAAAGAACAAAAATAACACTGCTCCATCTCAGCTTGGAATTAGGAACTTACAATTTGTGGATGCTGTCTATAGTGGGTTTAACAAGCTGCTGATGATCTCTCCAATGTCCCTCTTTGTACTTAGGAACAAATGATGAATCATCGAATTGTAGAATCCTGGAATGGGTTGGGTTGGAAGGGACCTTCAAGACCATCCAGTCCCAGCCCCTGCCGTGGGCAGGGATACCTTCCACTGTCCCAGGATGCTCCAAGCCCCGTCCAACCTGGCCTTGGACACTGCCAGGGATCCAGGGGCAGCCACAGCTTCTCTGGGCACCCTGTGCCAGGGCCTCCCCACCCTCACAGGGAAGACTCTTTTCCTAATATCTAATACATATCTAACATCTAATCTAAACCTACTCTCAGTTTGAAGCCATTCCCCCTTGTTCTGCCCCCTTGGACCTGTAAATAGTTCACAGGGATCTTGAACTAGCCCGATATTCCCTGTATTCAAACCCAGCTACCCCTCCCCCCCTTCCCCTGCCTTGGCCCTGCAACGAGAGAAAGCGTAAACAAACACAACAACCTCCAAAGTATTTCAATAACAAAATAACTAAAGCAATTCTCCGAGGGGCTGGTAAATAGCAGCCAAGCTATCAGAGCCCAGAGGGGGAAAAGTTCAGCCGAAACTAGTTACAGAATCTCCAGATGCGGTGTGACAAACTCCAGCCTGCTCCTGCTCTTGCTCCCGTTGCCATTTTCCTGCAGAATGACAGTTTTCAATTACTGGGCTGTAGCTAAGAGCAAATTGTGCACTTCAGCAGCTGGAGTTCTCTCTCCTGATTTTCAGACGTGGCTGGGTAAAACGTACAGGGGCAATGGAAATGGCTTTCCGTGCACAGCTAACTGAGCAAGGACATGCCCAGAGACTGTCAGGAGCAGGAGAAAGTCAAAAGGAACTGCAGGCAGGGAGGGGGGATGGATCCCATCCCCCTTACCCTCCTCTCCTCCCCCAGCAAGGAGACTCCAGCTGTACGTGCTGCAAGAGCAGACCTGTGGCAACCGGTCTGCCTAAATTTTAAACATGATTTAGGTTATTTTTTCCCCCAAATGACTAATTCTCTAAATAGTCTGAGATCTGGATCACGTTATCCTCATTCTTACACAGGTAATAAATTTCTCCTTTCCCTCATTAGAGTGTCCCATTAGAGCAGAACCTGGATTTCTGGATGGAAGGATGTACTTGAGCTAAAATACATCCACAGGGGTCAATCCTTTTTGTATGACCCAGGCAGGGGTAGGAGGCAAACCCAGGTTTAATGGGGTACTGGAAGTGTTGCATGGAGGTACTGTTCAACTGACATGTGGAATAACTTGGGGGAAGTTACCATAATAAAATATTTGTCCTAATAAAAGTCAACACAGAGAGACTCACCAGCCTTTTTCTCCCTGTTCTGTGCAAGGCAGTTTCACTTGAGCAGAGACACTGAAATCTGGGGCAGAATTTTCCTGTTACCTCTGGGAGATCTTGGGTCTGTAACCAGCTGCAAATCATAGAATCATTCAGGTTGGGAAAAACCTTTGGGTTAATGAAACTATCAAGAAGCAAACAGGGCTGGGGTGGGGGGACCGGGCTGGCAGCACCCCAAGTTTGCCAATAGCTGCCTGAATGTTGTCCACAAAGTAGACTCAGTGAAATCTTTCCTGCCGGGCACCTTGGGGTCAGCCATTTGAATATTAATATTTTAAAATTTACAACAAATTAATGTTTTAACCTGACTGCATTACTTTTTCCTGCAGAAACCTTTGCCCTGTGAAGAGAAGACAGTGAGTCCCACAGGCTGCTCTGTGCTTCTATGGCATCACCTTCCTTCATCTCCCATCAGTGCAAGCGACATGGCTGGGGAAAATAAAATGTTACAAGTGCTGGGCTGTTCCAGGAGAGCCAGTTCTTGGCTGAGCCCTGTGCCTTCCCTCATTACCATCCTCCCTTGTGCCTCCTGCATGCCTTGGACAGCTGCTGCCTGCACAGACCCTGACGGAGCAGGGAGCTGGGCTGGGGAGGCTGCAATTCTCCTGCACCCGGTGAGTCAGAAATGCTCCTGTCCAAACAACATTAAACTGCTCTGACAAGGCTGGAGAACCCGGAGAAATCTCCAGTCACATATGACATCGTCTAGCAGTGCATCCCTGCCAAACGGGAAGGAGGAAGGCAGAGGGTGGGTCTGGATGAGCACTCTTAGTGGTGACATGCCATTTTTAGCCATAATTATGTAAATTGCATAATTCATCTAGAAATACTGAGGGTTTTTTTTTTTCTGTATTTACTGGAATTACGTCAATTGACCTATTTATGTTATCTGACGTGCTTATCATTAAAATGGGACAATATATCCCATTAGATCCTCTTACTCCATTGAATGGAATGATGATTAATTATATCATAAAAAGGAGCTGTGCTACGCATCTCTGAACATGGAATTTGAGGCTTAAAATAAGGCAAACTACTCTCGGAATTTCCTGTCTTAAAACTGCATCTTACCCACTCGGGAAATATGCCCAGGGTTCCCCACATGGCATCATTCTGGCCCACATTAATATCAAAAGATGTTTAGAAAGCCAAACGTATTTATTTCTTGTAGAACCCACTGCTCTATATTATGCAGAGACAACATGTCTAAAGAAAAATCCAACAAACCTGGCTCATCTATGACTTCATTATTCTGAGAATCTTCTTCCAGAGTGAAGGAAAAAGGCTTTTCCCAACTACACTGGTTAAAACTTCTTGGAAACCACCTCCTGCTGTTCTCTCAGAGTCTGGATCTGTAAGGCCCTGTTAGTGAAACAGTGGCTCTGGGAATGCAGGATGACAGGTGAGGAATGCAGCTTTAATTCCTGCTCTAAATATCAATTTGAAAGTGCACAATAGAGCAACTTGGTAATTTTTTTTCCTAAATAAGGGCTTTATTCCCACCCTTACTCAAGTCAAGCTCTGCCTATTTCTCTGCATCTAAACCTTGTCCTCCTCCAACTTGTCCACTTCAGCAATATATTTTTTCAGCAAGGCCATGAAAGTTCAGACCTGAGCCCAAAGAGAAACCCATGTGTGGTGTTTTAGATGTGTGCAGGGGTTCAGGGTGACTACTCAAAGGCACAAGAGGAGCTGGGAGGCCCCATTCTCCCAGTTTTGGGACACTTACACAACTCCATCAGTTCTTCATTTTCTGGGCAATGGTGCTGGCCCAGTTTTTTAGTTCCTAACATTAAAGTCCCTGTGCACTGCTTTCATACTCAGAATGAATAATGACCACATGTCCTTGGGGGACTCAGGGCTGTGGGGACAAGGACTCTCAGAAAGATCATTATGGGATCCATGGAGCTCAGTTCTGGGACTGTCTCCTCAGAAATGTCTGTTAAGTTTCTTGGTACTGCTCCTACTCAATCCCAAACCATCTGCTGCTCCTTTGAACAGGCAGAGGTGATGGACAGAAAGAGAGGATTATTGCAATGTGCCCCTTCTTAGCTGATCTCACCCTCCCTCAGTAGCCAGCACGTGGTCCCAGAGGGAAAGGTTTCAGCTCATTTTAATCCAAAGGAAAGGGCTCGAGTGCACCTAAAGAGGGTTTCATCGTCGTTTGTTTTACTCAATTAAAAACCTGCAGACACAGATTAGCTCCCTGCTGCTCAGTGTAGGAATTCTTTTAACACTGCAGTGATTTACGATCTACCAGGCAGCATTTAACCAATGTCATCCAGAACCCAGAGATGCTGAACACGGGGCTGGTCACTCGTGCTAATGAAAAATGGATTGGAAGCGACAGCCACTTGCGTGGCTGCATTCTGATAACAGATGACAGAGTGGGGCTGGAGCCGAGGGAGGCTCTGTAATTAATATTACAGTAGGATCAGGTATGTAACAGAGAGCTTGACTTGGAATTAAAATCAATACAACAGCTGTTGGGACGTGTCACTTCTGGTCCCTGGGCCCTGAGACATTCTGCCAGACGGAGGAAGGGCTGATGGGAAGGTGATGACACACAGTGAATATCCATCTTGTGTTCACTTCAGGCAAGAAATTATGCTTAGTGGAATGTGTTGGCAGCTTGGAGATGTTTTACTGGCTTTTTGTTAGGGTTTTCTTTTTCCTTTTTTCTCTTTTTAGTCAGTGGATGAACAGGAGGGTCTGTGGGCCACCTCCCTCTGCTGCTATTACTAATTTTCTTTTCAAACACTATTTTACACCAACCAATTACTGTGGTATTGTGGTGAGGGAGGTTTTTGGGTCTCCTTTATTTTCCAGTCTTTCTTCAAGTCAGAAAAAATCAAGTCTAGTGTCTATGATGGTCGTGGCTCTTATGAAAATAGAACACAGCTCCATGTTTCTGACAAAGCACATTGTTCTCTTGCAACAGCAGGGACATCTCAGTCTATTTTCAGCCTCCCTCTTCTGCTCCCTTCCTTCCTCATCCACTCCAATGGCCAAGATCACCTCCAGAGTTGTTCTTGTTCTAACAGAAGTTTACTTTGAGGCATCAGAATGCGGAGAAGTAAAAAGATCAAGTGGCATCTGAATTAGGATAGCAGAGAAATCATTTCTGTATTTCTAGCAAATTCTTCTAAAGTAAAAAAAGGGTAAATTGAAAATTCAACTTTTTAACCATTACCATGAACAGAAAAAAATCTGCATTGGGTGGGGACATAGCTTATGGAGGATCAAGATAGATGATGCTTTGCATTCCACACCAATGTTGACCTTTGTCCCAGATTGGGGTTTTTGTGCTATAAACTGGAATTTCCAAACAGAAAGTGTACATCCATTTTTGTTTAGAAATGCCAGTGGGAATAATATGACAATCATGGAGATTTTTCTGTGCTTTCTTAAATTGGGTTATATTTAAATGTGGTTATTTACGAAGCTGGGCTAGTTTTACAACTGGTTTTAGCTCCAACAAAACAAAATCAAGCCCACGGATCATAGTAACACTCCAAAACAGCTTTAGACAATGTTTTTTGGGCATGTACAGTAGAGCTGCAATCTATAAGCATTATGGCTGGCCAGTGTAGCAACCAAATACCACAGCAGCCAGAAAATGAGCAGCAATCTCTATCAGTTGAAGGGAAATCCATTATCTCTATGCATTGCCCTGAGGCTGGAGTTCAAAGCTCAAGCCAATTTCAGAACAAAAATCGACTCAGAAATGATGCCCAAATTCCTGTCAGCCCCAGCTAGTGGGACAGAAGTGCTTGTTAACATCCCCCCCAAGATCAAGGGTGTGACTGTACCCCTGTAGCTCAGGGTGCCTGAATCAGGGCCTCCTCCAAAGGCCACCAAAGCCAGTAAAAAAAAGGCCCTGAGTAATTTCACTAAGTTTTGGAGCAACTCTTAATGAAAAGCCCATCTGCTACTCAATTCACAGGCCCCTGAATCTCTCACCTTCTCTTCTTCTACTGCCTGCCAAATAAAAATCATGGCTCTCCTGACATCAGGGAACTTTTCAGCTTATTTTTGACCCGAGTTCCTATAGTGGGGTTCATTTGGGGTGGGCTCATTTGCAGGTTTCTTGCTGTACAAAGAATTCTGGACAGGTGCACTCAGTTTGGTTATTTCTCCCTACAGAATTAACCTTCAGCTACAGATTTGTGAGTGGGTTAATCCAACAAGTCAAGATGTCCCACTTTATTTTAATGTGTGAATGATCCCTAAGGGAGTTTAAACTTTATCCCAAGTTGTCATCTGTGCGTTTTACCAGTCCTAAAAGCCTCAGAAACACCAGCTCTGGTGCTGGAGCTGCACCTCCGTGGACTCAGAAGGGGAATCGGCTGGGGATGCTCCTCTGTGGCACTGGAGGCAAGAGCAGAAGCCATGAAACCTGTGAGGGGTGCAGCACATGACTTACAGGCCAGACCTGAGCCATATGTGCATTTTCATTCAGATCCAAGACTTCTCCTGTGGGTTCAGGTCAATTATTGCTCTTCTAACTCTCTCTTTTAACTGAAATTTCTTCATTTGCAGTACGTGCAGACACTGCTGTGCCTAAGATGTCTGGACAACTGGCCTGGTCATCAGAGCAAACCTCCCGGCTCCTCAGCCCTGGAAAATGTGGGAATGACATCTGTTCATCCAAACAGCTGCCCTGATGCTGCACCAGCTCCATCAGGTTGGTTTAGAACCATGAAGAAAGAAGTAGCATGAGCACAGATCTCTGCTGCCTGTTCACCTCTAAAAGCTGACATTCGTGCCATCTTTAAGCACTGGTGACAAGATTTTGTCTGAATTCTTGGCTGAATTTGAGAGCTCTGTGAGTGAGAAATGC
The DNA here is from genome assembly GCA_013398115.1 of Falcunculus frontatus. Lineage (NCBI taxonomy): Eukaryota > Metazoa > Chordata > Aves > Passeriformes > Falcunculus > Falcunculus frontatus. Next base: position 215,477 of record VZRV01009802.1, read on the forward strand.
AGTTGCTCTGTTCAGTTTTATATGGGCAAGTAAATGCATGCATGTACTCACACAAAATTCAGATACTTAACCTCTGAATGAGGAAAAGAAAAGCAGTAGAGTCCTTATGAGACACTCCTGACTGTACAGCAGCATAACTTGAGTGGTTACTGAAATAACGATTTGTTTTGGAGGGTTTGTATACAAACAAAAGGGATCTGTGCTTAGAATAAATTATTTCCTTTCACGGGTTAAGTCAAAAAGTATCTGGAAGCAAAGAGTTGTCAGCTGCAGGAACTGGCAAATAGATCTGAATAACATATGAAATTTGGAGAACTTTGTGATCTCTTCAGACAGTATGTGGATATGCATCAGGATGCCATGTTCTTTGAATAAATTATTCCTTTTAAATTATTCACTCAGTTCTAGTGATTGTTAAGATGAGGGGATTTTGACATAAAGTGCTAACTAGTGAGACTAAAAAAAAAAAAAAAGCTGTATACTTCATTTTTTAAATCTTTCTAGCATTTTCTACCTGCATTAACATCACTTTTCCCTTTTCAGATAACTTTTTCTTTACACTCACCTCTCTTTCTCTTCTTTCTGTCCACTCCTTTCTTCCTCTTGCTTTGCAGCACTGCATGAAGACAAAACAATTTCTCTGAAGGAGATCCTTCTAGGCTATGAGGGGATTAGGCCTTGGAGCAGAGATCCTGTTTGGATCAGCTGTGGAACTCACAGGAGTCCTGTTAAAGGCCTATTAAAATTCCATGTAATACCTCAGTAAGTAACATGCGAATCCCCAGCTCATCTTTGGGAATTAGAGTGTGCAGAGCTTCCCTGGTTATTGGCAGGAAGGTTGGGCAGACCCAGGACTCATTTGTTTGAGGAACAGGACATCACCTGACTGTTTCCTACACCTCTAAGAAAACACTGGAGTGAAATATTGCAGAGGGAAATGGTTCTTGAATTGAGGGACCTGAATGATGGTCATCCAAGGCTGGCAGCTGTGGTATAAATTCAGCAAAGTATCTCAGAATGAGCTGAAATTGCTCTCAGCAGGTTGGTACCTGCCTTGAGATTTCCTAATTCTGCTCAGACAAGAGACTCCATGAGAATAGACTTTTCCTCTGCTCTGCAGACTTCTTTTTTGCTTGGATTTCAGATCTGAAGGTCCTTCCTTTTCTTTATTTCCTTGTTATTTTCAAAGTTAAAAAATTAGGGATAGCTCTCAAAATGTGCTTGAGTAAACACAATATTTATATATTCTTATATGTGCTCTATTCTGGTGATCACCCAGCACTGCATCAAGCTTTGGGGGTGCTCTTATGCTGCCAAAGAAATAATTCACTCGACTCTACACCAAATAGCCAGAGCTTGAGGGGGCAAAGGAGGGAAAAGGTGTGGTGAAATGTGAATTTGGAAATAAATTGTCTTTGGTGTCTCAGAAATTAGAAGCAGCTGATTGAAATCCTGTCAAAAGTAGAAGCCCGTGCTTGGTGCAAGGCTGTAACTTCCAGCTTGGCATTCACTTCCAGCTGAGCCCTTTGGAACTCAGAATTTCTCTCTTTTCCCATGGTAGGGCCAAGGCTGCCTTTCCCTGATGTGCTTCAACACCCAGCTCTGCCAGCACTGACCTGGCAATGGAGCAGCTTGTACATCCTCTCACTCCCTCCTCATCAGTCTTGGCTTATGCTGAAACCTTTTGTGGACATTTCCTTTTTTTAAGAGGATCTCAGAGCTTTTTACAAATCTTTATTGATTAAGCATCAAAACCTTCATCTGATGTAGATAAGTTTAATGCTATTATCCAGATTTTATGAGGCAGATTTTATTGAAGACAAGGAGAAGGTAACCAACTTGGTCAAGGTCAGACATCAACGTGTGGTAGGACAGGAAACAGAGCTGGGCTTAGGTGGAGACACTCTGAGCTCTTCACCCATTGTATTTCTAATTATTGTGCCTTTGGATTGTTTCAGGTGATGTTATGTCAGATATGACAAGGGAGATATGACCTCGGGGCACCGGTGCTGTGTCAGCCCTGAGCTGCCATGGACCTGGTCTCCACTTCCTCCAAGGCGGGTCCTCAGTCGAACTGAGGAATCCCACTATCAAAGAGATGCTCGGAGAAAATTTAAAACTCGCTGGGCAGCTGCTCGAGAGCCCTGCGGAGCCATCGGAGGGCTGGGCTATGTAAAGCTGTGTAAATTTTATGGATGTGGGCATCCATAAAAAGAAACCTGTGGCCTTTTCCCCTCAGGTGAAGCCTTGCCTAGAGGCTGACCCCCCTTTCCTATGCCGGCAGGAGCGAGCGGAGCAGCGGGAGCCGGAGCCCGAGCGCGGAGCCGCAGCCGCGGATCGCACCTGCCCCCGTGAGCCCAGGGACGGCATCGCTCGGCCCCGCGCAGCCTCCCACCTCCCTCCAGCCTTCTGCTCTATGAAAAAGGGCCCTTTGTGGCAGAATTTTAAAGGATTCTCCTGTTCTTTCCATCCTCGCTGTTTCGGTGTCCAGCTCTGGGTGCAGCGCTCTTTGGCAGAGGGGCGGAAGGTTCGGTCTTTTCCATCTCCATCACCCCGTGCATCCCTGCCCTGCCATGGTGTCTCCTCTAGGCCACGCAGAGACAATGATTTTCCATTTTTTGATTCTTTCTGCTTTGCTCTTGGGTGTGCATGGTGCCAATTGCACGGTATTTTAATAGCAGTTTAGATTAAGCTTCTGTTTGAAAAATGTTTTGGGATCCCTTGTAATAGTCATGGGATAAAATGAGCAATTATTTAGGCAGAGTCTGTAAGAAACTGTGTGGTCCATAAATTAGCTCCTGTCACCTAAGCCCTGTATTGATCACAGAATCATTGAATCATTTGGGTTGGAAAGGACCTTAAAGCTCATCTCATTCCCATCCCCTGCCATGGGCAGGGACACCTTCCATTATCCCAGGCTGCTCTAAGCCCCATCCGACCTGGCCTTGGACACTGCCAGGGATCCAGGGGCAGCCACAGCTTCTCTGAGCAACCTGTGCCAGGGCCTCCCCACCCTCATAGAGAAGAATTTCTTCCCATTATTTAACCTAAATCTACCCTTCTTCAGCTTAAAGCCATTCCCCCTCGTCCTGACACTCCATGCCATTGTAAAAAGTCCCTCTCCAGTCCTTTGGATACTGGAAGGTCACATCACTGTGGTCTCCTCTGTTTTTCCCATTTCTGTGGAAGCCTGGCCATGTCTCATCCCTGACTCACTTTTTTTTTCATGAGTTTATTCTCCCTCCACTAACTTCCAAGAAAACTTCTGAGCTACTTCCTCCACTATCCCCACCTAGTCTGAATAGTTAATTTGCTAATGCCTGGATATCAGGGAGAGATCCCAGCGTGTGTCAGCTCCCAGGAACTCAGCAGTTACAGCTTTACAGGGGTTGCATCCTCCAGGAACCAGCCATTGTGCCTGACTGCTGCCTGGATTACTGCACACCACATTGTACATTTTGATGAAGCAAATGATGCAGCATTCTGCCCTGGCAGATCATCCGATCCAAGGGAAAAACTGAATGGGCATGACAAAACCAGTGATTTAATAGGATGTCTGCCCTGCTGTTCTCCAGTTTGGGGGATTCATGTAAGTGAGGAGCAGATGGGATCTCCAGGGAAAAATTCTAGGCTTGCATTACTGAAACCAATGTAAATTTAGTACTGTATTTCTAAAATGTTGTTGGAAAGCAGCCAGGAGTCTGAAATCTATCCAAGGTTTTAACCTCTCTGATTCCTATATATATATATATATTTTTTAACATATATAACTATATATAAAGTAAGTTATATATACGCACACTTACTTATTCATATGTTGTTCATGGGTGGGAATATGAGGTCTCATTCTCATGTGTTTGTGGTTCATCTTGCTTTAAATGACACCTGACTCTCCATTTTACCCTTTTTGAAATTAGAGATAACATCAAAGTCTTGACCAACTGCAACTACCAAGGAAATGCTTCCACTGCTCCCGAGAACAGGCTCCGGCAATGCTATTGTAGCAGCCAAATTTTAATTTGTACCAGCCTAGTTTTAACTTTCCAAGTCCCCAAATCCCTCATGTAATTGAAATGGATAGTGACATTTGTCACTCTTTTGTGCCCAGCTGCCCAACAAAGTGTTGCTCCCAGCTACTGGATCACCATCCCTCTTCTGCCCCTTGAAGACGGCTGCTCATAAAGAAACCCTCTTCTGCTTCCCTGTCCATATCATATATTTTATCCAGCTCGTGAAGGAAGGGAGGAATGCTGTAAACAGAGAATCTTCTCTACAGGTTGTTATTAGGGTTGCACCCAGCCAGTGGGACAGTGCTGATTTTCATTAAAAGCCTCTCGCTCCATCCTAGAGGTAGCAGCTTTCCTCTGGCACGCTCTGCATCCCATCCCTCATGCTCCCTTCCCAGCAGTGCACTGAATGATGTGAAAGCACCAAAGCCAAGAGAAATCTTGGCCCCATCCTATCTAATCTGATCAGTTCAACAGGGCAAGAGTGATAGAAATCCACAAACCCTGCCAGGAAAAAGGTTTTCTTTGGCTAGGGCTGATGTTTGGCATGATATGTATCTGTGATTAAAAAAATAATCAGCAGGAATGTCCCTTGAAAATCAAAACTAAGATTGGATGATGTAAAAACAGAAGCTGACACGAAACAGTCTTCTTTAGCAAGGGGTGTCAGGTCATTCCATGGCATTCCATATTGATTTTAGGAAAAGCCCGAGGATGGAAAGACTTTGTGTCACTCCATGCCACCCCCATTCTTGTTGTAAGGAACCTGCACAGCACCAGCACCCTCAAAGCAACAAGGGCCTTTCAGCCAGCCCTGGAAAACAGGATTTATAACATTTCTAGTGCTCTTTTGTAGGGTTTTTCTCCCAGGTAAGAATCACAGGATGGGTCAGGTTGGAAGGGATCACAGTGGGTCATCTGGTCCCACCTCCCTGCTCCACAAGACCCATGCCAGTGCACATGGCACAGGAGTGTGTCCAGAGGGTTCTGGAATATCCCCAGTGAGGGAGACTCCACACCCTCTCTGGACAATATGTTCCAGTGCTCGGTCACTGCACAGGGAAGAAGTTCTTTCCCCATGTTCAGGTGGAACTTCCTGGCTATCAGTTCCTGCCCGTTCCTCTTGTGCCACGGCTGGGCCCCACGGAGCAGAGCCTCATCCATGCTCTTGGCACCCACTTTAAGTATTTATACGTATTAATGAGGTCCCCTCTCAACTGTCTCTTCCTGAGGCTGAACAGCCTCAGCTCCTTCAGCCTTTCCTCATAAGACATGCTCCAGTCCCTCCATTGTCTTCGTAGCCCTCCATGAGATGAAGCCTTCTATGTCTTTTCAGCTGAAGTTACTTCAGAAGTGTTAAATGTGATGTGATCACAAGTTTGCCAATGTGCAAGTGACATGCAGTGATCTGGATCGGGAAATGAAAAATCAGCAGTTTTCCAACCCCCTTCAAAACCCTCATTTAGACGTTATTCTTCAAGCTCAGCTTAAATGACAGTAAGGAGTTAAATTTGGCTTCTTGCTTTGTCCCACCTTGCATCTTGTAATTTTTAATGAAAGTTCTCAAAATTTTTAAAGAAATCAATGTATCCTATTAAACATCTTGGTTTCAATAAATCAGCATTTTCCAATAGAAAATCTGTCTGCCTATTCTTATTTTATTTTTGATCAGTGTTATATTTCAGAGAAATGTATTTTGCAGTGCAGCCTCAGAAACAGGTGAATTACTGTGCTGGTTCAGATCCATAGTTCGATTAGATTCATATTTTGCATCTGACAGTGCAGCAGAGAGGTCATTTCAGAATCCATCACCAGAAGCACAGGATGGAGTTTCCTGCTCTGGGTGAATTTTCTTTCCACCCTGTTCTTGACAGCCATGATGCAGCTGAAGCTTCCTGAGCAGTCTCGTGGTCTCCATGATCCTGGTCTGAGTGATTTCCTACGTTTTTTCCTTTGGAGAGCCATTCACACTCCTTAACTTCCCTATTTAAATCTAATTCTCCCAACAGCTTCCGGGGTGGCATTGATTTCCCTCCACGTGTGGTGAGTGCCATGCATGAATCTACTGGGCTCCTCACCAAGTGACCCCTGCTGTCCCAGGGACCCTGACTCCACGGATAACATTTCCTTCCCTACTTCCCTGGGACTGCCACAACCTTTCCTTTCCTACAGGGAGGAGACAAAAAGGCAGCCGTCTCCCCTTGGATCGAGCTGCTGGCTCATTCAGCAGATGTCTGGTTGTGTGCCACTGAGAAAATGTCACTGCCTACCGCCAGCTCCAAGCAGGTGATTAATGCCAGACTGAGGATTTTTCTCAGCTACATTCAGGTCCTTCTGTTCACTGCCACTTGGTAAAATGACAACCTGGCCCTTGTGCCACTGGAGACAAGAGGAAAGCCTGGCACACGATGGGAGCAGGGACCTTCCAGGTCTTGCACGGGTAGGATGAAGGTCTGAGCAGGAGCCTGGTGAATTGGAGAGGAATGGATGGTTCATCTGGGGCAATTCCTGCAGCCATGGCTCCAGTGAGGGCTCGTGGACACCACCCTGACTCTGTTTGCTTTGCCTCATCAGCTACAAATGAGTCATTAGAAAAATGGTGCTAATTATCTGTCCTCGCCCCCCAGAGCAGGTGTTTGAGCAGGTGCCATAGAGTTCCCAAATCATTTAGGATGGAAATATTGCAGGATGCAAGTGGTGGCTGGAGTATCAAGGCAAGTGCAAGAAAACCTTCGAGGGGTGGGGAGAAAAGTGCTCTTTGAGAGGTTTGATTTTTATCCTGTTAGAAGAGAGGAATGGAGAGGGAAAGGTGAGAGATGAGGGAGGAGTGAGCATGAGATAGTGGTGCCTTCTTGAACCAAAAGATAGCACAGGAAGCCTTTGTGGGATCCTAGGGAAGTCTTAGGCTTGTGCAGACCCCCACAACAGGGTAATTGCCCAGACTCAAATAGGGATTTGTCCCTTCAGGGAGTTTCTTTTCAGCCTAAAAGGGTCAAACATGATAGTGTGATGTCTCCTGCTAAGAGCAAAGAGGATTCTTCCATCTCTTTAGAGGCTTTAAAAACCAATGTTTGTTCTAAAATACAGTTTTTAAGTGAGCAAACGGAAGAACGCAGTGCCCTGACAATCACCTCAAGCACATCCTCAGCCTTTTCTCAAGTGTTGGGGGTGAAATAAGGAAAAAAACAGCACCTGACTTTCTCTCCTCCCTCTTCCCAACTCCTCAATATCCTTGCTCCACATCCTCCCCATGCTCAGCCTGATTGCCTTTCCTGCCACGTGAGGGCTGTTCCTTCAACCTGGCAGTTCCTTTCTGCAAACTGAAGAGTTCTGGACTTGCTGGTGCTGCTAGTTTCTATATTTTTAAACCTCGTGACTGAAACAAGAGAAAAGAAAATCAAGGCTTTGGTGAAGTTCCCAGTCCTGTCACTTTCTGACCTTGAGCCAATCACATGAACTTCTAATGTCAATATTCCCATCTGTTAAGCCTCACAAATGCACTGTAAAGCAAAATTAATAAATTGTATTGGGATATCTACACTTACAGTCAGGAGCGTTCCCTCCATGAGTAATGCCATCAACGTGAGTGCATTCACATCGAGCATGGAATAACTCATCCAACCTTTAATATTTGTGAAAAGCTTGGGGATTTTTGTGGAAGAAGCTGGAGAAAGAGAAATCTCTGTGATCTGGGCTGCAAATATGCAGGAATTCATCCCCCATTAGTGTCAGAAAGGCAAGTAAGAGTCACTCTCTTGTTGCTGACTCACTTGCACACTGTCCTTGCTCAAAGGAGTTTTTAACACTTTTCCCATGTCAGATTAAAACTCTGGAGGAGGAGGAGGGACAAGGAGGTGGTGGAACTGGGAAGCCCATAGAGAAGCGCTGTGCAACACCACCTCTGAGATCTGATTTCTAGCTCTGCTGGGCACCTGAACGCCAGGGTTTCTGACAGGCTTTAAAAGACCTTAAATCTCATGGCTGATAAGTTGTTTCTAAAAGTTCACGTCACAAGTGCTCCTGCATGAATACAAACCCCTCAGGACAACATCTCCTGTTAAAATGGTGTTCTGGAGCACACAGGGAAAGTTTGGAGCAGAGTCAGAGGGTGGAGAAGTTCTTTGGGTTATAGGATTTATATGGGTTCTATGGGATATAGGGGTTATATGGGCTATAGGGGTTATTTAGGCTATAGAGATTATTTGGGTTATATGGGTTATATGGGCTATAGAGGTTACAGGAGTTATATGGATTATATGGGTTATTTGTGTTATAAGGGTTATATAGGCTATGAGGGTTATTTGGGTTACATGGATTACATGGGTCTCTGCCCCCTGCACGAACTACAGGTCAATTTTGTCTCTGTTCAGAAGTGCAGCTCAGGGTACTTCATCTCTTTGAATCACCTGGGCAATTTCCTTCCCAATCTCCCGGCTATTCCAAGTCTTCAGACCTGGATGTGTCCCCTCCAAGAAAAGCACTGTCCCATTTCCATGCTGTGGGTCCAGAAGTAACAAAATGAGAAGTGACTTTATGTGCCCACTGTTCTGAGGTTTCGGGCTGTCATTGCTGCCCGTGCTTTCTTCCTCAGAAAAATTCAGGAAACTCCTGTTGTTCTTTGCCCCAAAGATAACAAGCAGCTGGAAATGGCACAGGTTAGTTATATTTAAAAAGGAAAAATGTTTTATTTACTTTGTTTTCTTCTTAATTTGCTCAAGTGACCTTTTCTCCACTTAATGTTGAAAAGGACAAACAAAGCAGCTGATCGACCTGAGTATCTTTGTTCTTGAGCTGTTGAACCCAGGTGCTCACTCACACACAGTTCAGCTGACTTCTCTGGGATTTCAGCCTACTTGCTTTCACATAAACAAGATTTAAAAAAAAACCCAACCCCCCCCCCCCCCCCAACAACAACAAGAGCACTTTTCAGTTCTTTACCTTTTCTTTCTTTTGCACTTTCACCAGCTGGATGCTCCTGTAAGAGGATGACACGCTGGTATTGACATTTTTCCTATGAATGACTAAACCTCCCTCCTTATCTGCAGAAATTCTTTCTTTTCCTTACCTCCTTTGGCCCTTCTCTATTTCTACAATGCTTTCCTTACATTGCTGCTCCTGTGTGATGATGTTTCCCAGGGCAAAAACATGCCGCTGCTGTTAGAAAACAAGGGAGGAAATACAATGTCTCTCCAAACAGCTTCACATTTCATCCAGCCCTTTGATGATCACTGTGCATTGAACACGCATCTTATGCTGGGCTCCCCGCAGCAGCCAACATCTTCTTTCATCTCAGAGAGGATAACAATTCGTTTGGATGTGAACAATTCCAGTTGCTCTTCCCAAAGCCTCTTGTTGTGTGTGCAGTCCTTAGCAGGAATTTTTTTGCCACTGTATGGCCCACTTGCATCCTTCTCTGAGGTATCTCTTAAATTAATTTCTTGTCATCTTCCCCAGACCTGAGTGACCTAAAAAGAAGATAGGAGAGAGGGAAAATTTTGTTCTTTGAACAAACGTTGCCCTTTTTCTGCTGCATCTTCAGGCTCTTAAAACATCTCTTTAACAATGCTTGTCCCTGGAGCACCTCCCACTATTAACTTCTTTCCCTGCTGGGAATTGGACTTTTTATCACAGTTTTTGGTTTTTATGCCATAGTTTGTTTTCAATCCATGAAAGAACTTCTGCCTCTTACCTCAAGGTAACTCACTAAGCTTTCCTTAATAGCTCCTTGTGAGGGCTCATCTCAAAAAATCTTTTGAATACCTAAATAATTCACCTCAGCTTGTTCAGAGATATCCACTATCTTTGTTAACATCTTGAAATGCATTAAAATTAGCATCATGATTTACTGTGGCAGCCTCCATGCTGGTTTGTCCCAAGCATCTGGGGACATTGTAACTGTCTTCAATGGTTTTCCTCTTATCTTTTCTTCAATTGAAGCAAGGTTTGCCAGCCTGTAATTCCTTCACCCCCTTTTCCACCTTTATTTAAGGATGGATACAACACTGGCCACTTTTCAGCCCTCTGGCATGAGTTCTGATTTTAATGAAAAAAGTGATGGGTTTTGTGCTAATAGCTCTACTTCTCTGCTCTCTCATTCCTTCTGAAGCTGTGTCTGGTCCCAGTGACCTATAGAAAATTGATGGTCTCATCCAGGAGTCTTTACATGCGTGAGCAGGTCCATTAACTTCCTCAGCCCCCCTCCAGCTTCAGAGAGTCCAGCTGCAGGAATGAGCCTCTGATCAGGGCTGCTCCCTCCATCTGTCACACTGAGCACGAGTGTTTCCATGCCATCTTATGCTTCATGAATTGTTGGGTAGGTTTTTTCCAGTTTTTCTCCCTTTCTTTGCCATTGTGCGCTGATGTTTGGCCATGGACTTTTTTTACTATATTGTCTGTAGAACAGCAGGTGAGCCCATCCTTGCATGAACTCTGGGCTTCCAGCACACATCTTTATCCTTCATTATCTTGCAAGGAGAACTATGAAATGGAGACTTTTCGTTCCTCCCTATGGATGTATGTATGGTTTAAAAAATATATATATATTTTCCAGTTATGCCTGTTATGTTTCCTCCTAGGGATTGAGGATGGAGGGAATTCAGTGAATCAGAAAGCAAATGCGATTGCATCCTCAGAGTAAACTGGAAAGGTATAAAAATACAGGAGAGTGAAAAGCTGTTTAGGTTAAGCAGCATTAGGTAGCACAGCAGTTCCTGGATATAAAATGTCACAGGTGGACCAAACACTAAGAGAAAAGTATTATGAGAATGAGTGGAGTAACTCTTGGAATAAGGGAAAGGGGCAGAAATCCAGCTGTCTGTAAGTTGGTGTTTGATGTGTTTCAGATCAGGGTTCTGTGTGTGACTGCCTGAGAAGACAAAGAACTGGATTTGATGACACAACAGATTTCTTTTGCCCTTTTGTCCCAATTTTTCTGGGACTTCAGGAAGGATGATGCCCTCAGTGGCAGCTGATTTGGACCACGGTTAAAGAAGTGCAGCTGGCAGACAGGGCCATGAACTCCTCTGATGTGAGAGTCACCTTCTGAGCTACGAGGTGTTCAACTGGACTGGCTGATTAACCAAGGACGTGGATGATCCCCTCCAGCTCACAGTTTAGGGTGGATGCAGACAACCCAAAACCTTTGTGTCAAGCCAAGTGCAAGGTCTGCAAGATGGTGGCAGAAAGACCCTGGAAACAACGCCATGATGGACAGTGAGAAGAGAAAAAATGAGCAGCAGAAGGATGGCACCAGCAGAGAAGCATAAAAAGCATTTCCCTTCTTGCCGATCTTCTTCCTTTTGTCTTGACAGACTGTCAGGAACTACTTTGCTCTCCTCTCCTCTTTCTCACATGGCACCTTCACAGTCAGCCCTTGACAAAGACTTTTTGGTGGCCTGTCGCGGCTGCTGGCCGCCCGGTGGCCAGGCAGACGACAAGGGGTGGCGGCGTCTCCGGTCTAAGCGGGATCAAGCCAACCCCTGTCTGCAGTTGGGGTGCTTGCAGTGGCTTCCCCGATGGCAGGCTGCAGCAAGGGTGTCGTGGAGGCGCGAGGAGAGCAGTAAGGGAGAGAGAGGGACTCTGGTTTGGTGTTCACAGTCCAGCTTTATTACCCACGGAATGGGCGCAAGCCGACGGGAGAAGCACCGCGCAGGAGCCCAGAGCCCTCTGCGCACCGCTTTTTAACAGGGGAGGATCCGGGGTAACAGATCAATGGGATTTCGGGGTGGTAACAAGGGTTGACAAATCAGGGAAGAGTAGGGGAGGAACAAACCAATTGTGAACCGAGGAATACAGAACTTTCCAGAGGGGAAGGAGGAGACATATTCAAACAAACCAATCAGGGGTTAAGGAATAAAGAACTTTCTGGGGAAAAGGGAGGAGAGACGTTGCTGAAGGCGACACCCAGTGGGACGTGGCTTTAATCCTCGGTCCCGCCCTCAGACCCGCCCTCAGGGTCGGAGTCTTGGGCGGGGAAATCCACCCACTGGATGTCGCCCGGCCCACCAGTGGGCCGAGCCACCGCAACAGTGGCCATTCATTAATTTTGCGGTGGCCTTTAGTAATGTCATTTTGGCTCCAAAGCTTTCTTGAAATACAGTGCTGCAGATTTCCCCAAATATCCCTGGCATGTTATATGACACCGGGGTAATGCAAGCTCTCTTAAAACAGAGATGAAGCAAACAGCGCTAATTTATGCCTCGTTTTTTATTCCCAACATAATTTTGATTTTAATGTCCCATCCTCACCACATCGATATCTTTTCACTACTGGCATGTGGAAACAAAAATTAAATATTTCATTTTCCTTCCTTTTGCTGAGATGCTTACCCAGAGCTTCTGGGAGTATGCAAATGAGACGTGACTGAGGGATGCTGCTTGGGTGCTTTATGGGACGTCAGGGCATGAGGATATTGCCCACGAGCATCAGTGTGAATGGAAAATTAGCTGCACTGGGAAGTGATGTATGATTTAATATAGCAAAGGATATTTACAGTAAAACAACAGCTCAGAGGGATACATTGCAGAATCACAGGCTCTGCCCGAAGGATCAGAAAGGTTTATTTATTTAAGATATAAAAATCAAGCTGCCCTTCTGCTTTGTTCTGCTGGGTATTCCGAGCCGGGCAGTGGCCTGTTGCTTTAACTATGATGTATTCCCTCTGCCCACAAAACCCCTGCACACTTCTATCAAAATTTGGGATTTCTCATCATTCCAACTGTGGGTGGTGTCCAGAAATCCCACACAAGTGGCCACTGAACACAAGCAAGACACATTGCCTGGGCGGGGCATTGACTCCGGCCTGGCTGCAGCCACACAGCTCCTGTGTGCACCGATTTCTTCATCATCCTTTTGACAGGCTACTGATCTGACCTAGTCCCAGAAACTGTGACCAAATGAGTGGGGATTCTGAGACCCAGATGAGAATTTTTCCATTATACTCTGCCTGTAAGGAGTCTTGAAGCAAAGCTTAGAAGCAGATCCAGGACTGGGCTTAGTAAACTGGAAATGACTTCTTGAAAAAACTTACATCTGTCAGCCAGGATTATTTAAGTCAAAAAGAAAACCCCACTTCAGCTGAAACCTTATGCCCGAGGGAATCTGCAGCACTCACACTCCAGTGGGATAAGGGCTTATGAAGAAGCTCTGGAGACTGTCTCTGAGGCTCAGTTTTCCTCCCGAGGAGATGGATTTGGCATTACTTTGGGGAATCGGTTCTTATTTTCCACCTATTTATTATCTTAGTATTTGGAAAAATGGAGCTGGGTCCAAGCTACAAATAGTGCTGCATGGAACCAAACTCCTCCTGCTGTGACACAACTTGGACAACAGGGCTGCTAAACAAATATAACCTTGAGATTTGCATTTTTGAGAAAGAAGTGACTTTCAACAGTGGGCTCTTTTCTATCCCACCCCCATAAACCCACTGAATGCAGAGGCTCGGGTGTGCAGCCACCAGCCAGGGTGCTGGAGAGACTTGGGGTGAGCCAGGATTGGGGCTGGTGGAGGAGCTCATGGGAACTGGGACCAAGCTCCCTCCCACTCCATCAACTTTCCCATCAAGGTCCTGCCTTCCTCTCCCCTCATGCTTTTTCCCAGCTTTTAATGCTCACCAGTGACGTGCACAGTAAAATAAAGCCTGAAAGAGCTCAGTACTTGTCACAGACTGTTTGTGGGGATCCAGCACTCGATTTGTCTCTGTACTTCCCATGTATGGTGCGTAATTTAGTAGCAGCACTCAGACACAGGGGTGATAGATGCCTTGTAAATACAGCAGGTAGATTAAGTTATTAGCGTAACAGTGAGAAACATTCACAGATGGAAAAGGCACTAAAGCTTTACCCCTCGTGGAGGGAGTCAGCGACTGCTCAGCAGCCCCTTAAAACCGATGTCCAGGCTTATAACCAAGTCCAAAAAACCTTTGCATCAACTGTACAACATAAGGAAAGGAAGGGAGCCTGTATTTTCCTAACTGTTGCTGCTCCTGGACTGGCTGTGTCTGATCCCGTCTGATATAACAGCATCCCATCCCCAGAGCTGCCATCACCCCCCAGCAGCTCCCACAGAGGGACAGGGACAGCAAAAAAAGCAGCAGTCGGGGGCATCTCTGTGTCCCCATGTCTCAGAGAAAGGGCAGTGAGAAAAATCTCTCTGCTCAAGCAACCACAGTCTTGGGAGTGAAGAAGAAGGAGATGTAAAATAAACCTGGCCCTAGTTTGAAGCTGTGGGCTGGAACTGCCTCCGTGCAGCAGCTTTGCTGTGTGAAGTGTGCAGTGCTGGGCTCCCTGCGGTGCTTTTCAGCTCTGTCTGTGCAGCACCAGTGAGACAGCACAGGGACGATGCTGAACCTGCCACTCACTGCAGGGGTGACCCCTGCTCAGCAAAGGGGTGGTGTTCCACAATCCCACCCAGGGAAAGCATCAGCTTCACTCCACGGGAAAAAAGGAAGATGCCAGGGGCTGCCAACAAAGAAATCTGAGGTCTGTGTCAGAGCATCCATCCACTCTGGAGCTTGCACAGTGGGATTTGTGCTGGGATAACGCCCCATTTCAAGCTCTTGGGGCTGGGGAGGAAGAGGCACATGGGGCATGTGTAGCAAAGGAGAGCCCTGCCCATGTCACAGCCCTGCAGTATCCTCCCTCTGGAGACCACAGCAGAAGCTCCTGATCCCAGAGAAGGACCCTCATCAGCAGGAGCAGGGCTGCAAACCCTCAGTGGTGATTATGGAATAAGGCAGCACAGGGGAGGGAGTCTCACAGCTCCCTAATGGTGAGGAACTGCTTTGTGTCCTCAAATGAATCTCTTTGAACATTGTGGGGAGGGCTGGCTGCTGAAGAGCTTCTGTTCTCACAAATCTCCTTTTCTTATCTGAATCTTGCTTGCTCACATCTTTAGCACTCAGTTCCACGTGCTTTTGTATAAATGCAAATCATAAAAGTTTTAAATTTACCTCCTTTCTGTTTCATTGATGATACTCTTCTGTTCACTACTAATTCAGAGGCACTTCTGGTTTGGAGTTGAAGCCTAGGAAAACTTTTACTCCCTTGAAAAATAATAAATATTTCCAGGATGTGTTTATATTGGCCTTTTCATTGCACAAAAGAAAGGAGGAGGCTGCAGAGATGTCAGACAATAATCTCTCTTCAGCATGAAGGCTGAATGGGAAGCTACTTTTCCTGTTTGCATACAATATATGCTGCTCTTTTATGCAGCTCCTTTAATCAGGTTTTGTGATCAAATTCTGGCCTGTTTTGTATAATTCACAGGGCTGGTTTTACACATGCTTTGCAAAGAGAAAATGTCAAATGCTTGTACTTGCAAAGCAGCTGTTGGAGATGTGCTGCCTGTGAGCAGGGCAGGGCAGGGCAGGGCAGCAGGCAGAGGTGAGGGCAGCGGAGTCTCGGTGTGGCCACGACAGCATCACGTCGATGGGGAAAGGGGAGATACTGAGTGGAACAAGAGGAGCAAAAAGTCACCTTCAAAAGCTGCCTGTGGGAGAAACTTGGACTCAGCAGCAGCATCTTGTGGAGCTTCCTGGCAGCTTCTGGCTGCTCCTTTCCACTGGTGGGATGGCTCCGGCTGTCTCTGGGCTGAGAACAATCAGACCTGGGTGTCTGTCAATAAGAACAGCTGCCGGGATGTCTTCACATTCCTGCCGTGTAGGATTGTGCTAAATGTGAGCAAAGACAACAGACAGAACAGCCCGGGGCGGGGCTGTGAGCTATCGGGTTGTAGGGTGTGAGGTTACAGCCAGGCCAGCGAATCGACTTGACCAGGGGACAAAAGGAGATGTGCACAAACACGGCTTCATTTGGCAACTGGTATCAACGGAGGGGCTGCAAAATTTGGGGGAGCATCAGCGGAGCTGAAATCACATCAAAGCAGTGCCTCACATGGTGGGGAACTTCTATCAGAGTGCGAAGTTCTCAGAGTGACCCTACATCAGCCCTTTGCAAGGCTGAGCTTCCCAGGCTCTTACAGAGCCTGCCCAGGATGTAAAAACAAATAAAGAAGGCTGAAATTTGCCAGAAACTGATGAGGAAGAACACAGGTACTCTACAAAATGACCAGGAGAGCTTTCCAGGCATATTTCTGTAGGTGAACAAAGACTCCTTGGAACTAAATAAAGATGAGTCTTTAGGGCATTGCTGTGCATGGCAGGAATTAAGAGGAATATATTCCTGTATATTCATCATATTATACATATTAAAAGTAAGTGCTTGCACCAGTAATGAGAAAGAAGAGAAGAAAAATGGAAAAAAAAAAAAAAAGAAGAAAGGAGGACTCAGTTGTGCAGAGCAATGAAGGAGAAATGTATAAGGCTCAGATCTTCACAAAATATGAAGGTATCTCTTTCCATCCCAAGCATCCTGGTCCTGATTCTGATCATTTGTGTGTCATTTATACCTGGGTACCCAATTGGAAGCTGAAATAAGCTGAAATCACAGTTAGACCAATGGATAGGGGGAAAAAAGTCTTACGCTCTGCCTAAATCCCCAACATTCCCATGAGGGAATTTTTTTATTTCTCATAGGAAGGACTGAGAGGCTGGAACAAGCTGTCTGGCGTGGGGTATGGGATGTACCTTGTAGGACAACCATGAGTGGGTTTGTCAAACATCAGAAGAGACACAAGAGTGACTTGTCCCAATGGAAAGGGACAGAACAAACTCCAGCAGCCTGTTCCTACCCTGTGACACTGGGACTATAGAAGAAATGTTATTGGATTTGGTTGGGATTTGGAGCTGTTTTACTTGACCAATAATTTCCTGACATTAACTCAAAGTAAAACAACAATAATCCCCCTACAGCATTAGAAATTTACCAAACTGAGGAATTTCCTTCCAAAAAACCATCCTAAAGTAGGACACTCATTGCAGTTTATGAGGATAAGGAAAGCCATCCAGGGAGCCAGTACAGGGAAGCTGCTCCTGTGGCTGATGCCAGATGGGCTGGGAGAGTGCTGGATTTTATTTGTATTTTTCTGCCATACATGTCTTGTTTGCTTTTGAACAAGCCTGCTTGCACTATGAGTAAAATGTAAGCAGCATTACTTTCTGGTTTGGATATAATGCCTAAAACCTTTCTGAAGACTGCCAGGGACTCACATGCTATAAAATGAGGGTTCATATAAAGAAAAAGATAGAGAAATTCAGATATAAGACTCTGTAAGCATTTTGACATGCAGAAAACCTATTCCTAGCCTTGATCGTCTGCCTTCAAACAGATGCTAAGTAAAATGGTTTATTTAGGATGATTGATTATAGGAACCTCACTCATACATCCCCAACATATTCTACAATCACATCTTCTTTTCATTTGCAAGGGCTGAAAAAAATTTTCATATCTCTTCTCCCCCTTGTGATTTATCATTTCTGAGGCTAAGCCTGTTATCAACATGGGTTCACTGCAGAGCTCCCAGAAGCCACACACATTAGCATGTCTTATTAAACCCAGGCTCTGGTTGGAGCTGCAGGAATAGCAATGCTCTTTCTAAAGAAAAGGAAATAATAAAGAATCGAATTCTGCATTTATTAATTCTTCTCCTGTCAAAGATCTCTTTGGATGTCAACGGGGCTTTCTGCTGCGCTGTCAAGGACCACATGGAATAATTTAGGTGGTATTGATCTCATCAGATTTAGTCCCTATAAAAGTTAGAGACTTATTCTGAGACAGTTCCACTCTGTCTGTAGCAAGTGGAGAGGGCTGTGTTTCATCCCACTCGATGGCAGTGTTTAAGATGTATCAGAAGGATTGTCCCAGAAGTGCCCATTCTTACAGCTGCTTTTACCGGAGTCCAGCTGCTCAGCCTGGCTTTGAGCTGACCGGGTTTTAGACAGCTAATGTCAAATATGATTAAATTCATCCTTAGAGCTTGACTCAGAGCCCACTGGAATAAACAGGAAATTTTCTATTGACCCAAGTGAGCCCTGGGCCAGGTTTTGATGCCATGAAAAGAGATAAACCCAGAACATTTTCTCCCTCCAGGTCAGGGTGTCAAGATGTTTTTCTTCTCTTGCACCTGTTTGTCCATTGCCTTTGGAACGGTGACAAAGAGACCCAATAACCCGAATGGGAGACTTGTCTGAAGAAGAGCAGCAGGACTGGGCCCAAAGAGCCTCATTTCTAAATTAATACAAGGTTAAATGACAACTTGCTCTGAACCCCATCAAAAGCAACAGAAAGATTCACAATGGGAGTTTGTTCAGATTTTCTGTTAGGCAACAGAGGTGTTCATTTTACCTTTGCAGGTGAATCATGGCTCCTTTGGGTTTGATTTTACCAACTTTCTACAGAGATCAAAACCAACGTGTCTGAAATGTGTCCTCTGCATGACACCCTGTCACTGTGCCCCCATGGGATGCAGTTTCCTGTTCATTAAAGGGGTCCTTCTTCCAATCCATCCTAAAAAGAGCTTCAAATGAGGTGATGATTAGAGGTGTTCCTGCTGTCACTTGTACCATAAGAATTGAGTGCCAGGTTCCAATTCCCTTGGTGCCATGGGAGCGGGCCAGCTCCAAAATCCTCTGGGAGCTGACATGAACTTACAGGAGCATTGATACCTGTGCTCGCCTTGGTCCCTCTTGGATTTTATTTTCATTTTTCTTCCTGAGACAGGCAAATTACAAGCTAGCATGGTCTCCTAGCTGTGGGTCCAGGGAAGGAATTGGTACCAGGAGATGCTAAATGTCTGAACATTCGTGGTGACTCCCTTTGAACAGCAGTCAGGGATGCTCTGTTGGCCAACAGCACCCAGTTATCTCTTGGGATCATGATGTGTTTACTGCCTGGAAGTCAACCCACTGTAGGAAAGACCAGGGATTTCTAGATAGTGGAAAAGAAGCCAGTCAGATGTCTCAGAATCAACCTGATCTGGTAAGCCCGACTTCACACCAACCAGAAATCCATGGTCTCCAAAGTGACCTGTCCCTTGCCGGTAAAGCCTGTCAAGAGGAGGGGGGCTGTGGCAGGAAATCAAAGCAGCGGTGGAAGGGATGCGCCTCAGTTCACACCATGTGAGGGGAGGGAAGGAGAAAATGATGGAACAAAAGGCTGGCTTCCCATGCAGGAGGACACCATTGCTCCATCACTTTTGAAGCTTAGGATGGCTGTTGCAGAAAATATTTATCACTGTAGTGACAAGGAAGAAGATGAAGGCTGGGATAGATCCCAGCTTATTCACCTGCCCTTTCCCAGAACAGAAAATCCCTCCAGACGAAGGAGCTAGGTGTGTGGCAGGTGTAAACAGACAGAAGCTGATCACTCCCTGGACTTACACTGCTCCACCCTCACTTGGCACTGGGGGTCCTGGTGCTTTGCTGAAGTCGGAGCTCTGCCTGCACAAGGGTGGTGACTTCTATTCCAGAGTGACACAGGGATGTGAACATCAGGATGCTGCTGCCTTCCAGGTAAGTGAACTCCAGACTCACCACACGCACTCCAGATGCCACAATTCCCTTATTGCTCAAATCCCTGCAGAGCAGCACGCACTCTCTGAACAGTCCTCCAGCTTCCTGCTCAGCCAGGGAACACAGGGAGCTTCACAAACTGAACGAGGCAGTGCACGTCCCAAGGTGAACAAGCCTGGTTGTCACTGGTTTCTAACTCTTTCACTGGCCAAGGGCAGTAAGAGGAACATTTTTGTATGGCAGCTCCTTCCCCCTGTGTAAATGGGATCGTTTACAGCTGCCAAAGATCCTACAGCTGATCAGAGCTTGGGAGCTGCTGACGCACTTTGTTATTGTAATTTCTTGTTCATTGTTTCCGTGGAGCACAACCATGCTGCCCAATCGCCTGTGGCAGCGAGCAGGTGAAATGAGGCATCAAGGTGAGAGAGAACAGAACATCTACAAAAAAAAATCCCACCAGCTGAAAACACATTAGTGCTTCTATTTTCCCTCCTTTCCCATACTCTCTATTCATTCCCATCTTCCTCCTGCCGCTGTCTGGGCCTTCTGCAAATGTGATGTGAATAGCAAACAGCCCCACAGGCAGCTCTGCTATTTTAGATACAACTGGTAAGAGGCCCCAGAATATCCTCCACAACCAAGAGAAACCACCTCCATATCAGAAATTCAGGTCCTGTGTTAGAAAGCAGGAAAATCTTGGCAACTGAATAATGAGGATTTAAAAAGCTGGTGCTCCTATGGACTTGCATCTTGGGTATGCCAGCCAGTGGGGAGCCTCTGATGCCTGCCAAGTGTAGCAATTACTCCTATCCCTCAGCAACCAAATCTTTTCCTATCCCTCCTCTATCCAGCTGCTGCTTTGTCACACAACAGCTGGGAATATATGTGTGCTTACTCTACCCTTCCATCCAAATGGGTGAAATTTGGTGCTGAGGCAAAGAGACAGAGAAATGGGAAGATTAGGACACAGATGATTAATCTTACATGTCAAAGAATGCACCTCAGCCCTGGATCTGTTTCTATGCCACAGCACTGGTTGCAGGGCAAGACATGAATGAAAAGTGGTTCTGACAATATCCAGTTTGCACATGGGAATGTCTGGAGAAAGATCAAGGGGATGCTTCAGCCTTGCCCATGTGTGGGGGAAGGCTAAGTTTTCTTTTGACCCTTCAATTCTCTCCTATGCCAAGGTGAAACCACAGGTCTGGGCTGTTTCTGGAGGACTGGAGGTAGTGCTGCCCCCCTGCTAGGAGTGAAGGTCACCCAACTACTCCTGACAACAAACCTGTTCCAAGGGAGTCCTTGAGGGATGAAATTGCCTGTAACTTCCCTGTCTTCCTGCCTCACAACCATTGCCTGAGATACTGGGAGAGGAGGAGGAGGAGGGCGAGGGAGAAGAAGGGGCAGGCACATCAAAAGTTTAATCCTCCACAAAAGGTTCAAATGCAAAATCTAAAGGTGTATCACAAATGAAATAAAGCTCCCTGAAGCATTTGTTTAATGTTTATCCAGTACTGAATCCTTTTCTTGGCAAACAGTCTGGCTTCCCTGTGAAGTAGAAGGGCTGGGACTGCCTGCCAAGTGTTTGAAGGCTTCAGAACAGCACATGGGAGATTGTATCACCTGGATGGATGTGAGGCAGAAGCCCATTCCCTGCACCCCAAGTCACAGGTGAGGAATGTTCATGTTCAACTAATGCACAGCGATGGTATCAGGGAACACTTTCATGTGGGTGCATCTTGCATCTGTTCCTTTCTTGAAAGAAAAGCAACCTGGCAACTATCTGGAGCATCCCTGCTGCTTGCCCCTTGCCATCTGTCTTCATTACTATATTATTATTATTATTATTATTGTCATTGTTATTATTATTATTATTATTATTTCTTCTGTGCAAAGTTGCCATTAAAGTGCTGGCTCTGAGATTTGAAGCACTTGTTTATTTGAATGACAAAGCCTTCCTGGATCTGAGCCAAGAGCTGGCAACTGGGATTTATTGAATGGATGAAGTTCTTTTGCACTTTTCTAAGCAACAGAGGGACATTGAATATTTGGATTTGAGGATAGAAGTATGTTAAAAACAAGCCATGTGCATACCTACATTCTACAGATATATGCACCACTTTAAAATATATATGAAGGGCTGATCTTACCAGTTTTCATATGGCTGTAGAGAATACTCTCTTTTTTTAAGAGAACATTTTTTTTTTAAAGGCAGGAGAAAGCAAATAAAGGAAAACAGCTGTCTTGGTTTGAAAGACAGGGGTCTGGTAAGGAAGGCAGGAGCCTCCCTTGGAATGGAAAATATGACCCCCTTCCCTCCAAATTATTATAACTTTGAAATTAAGGGGCTTTCAGGCAAAGATACGGGATAAGGAATAACAGTTCTTCACTAGTATATGTACATAACAAGACAAACAAACAACAGCAGTGGCAGCACCAACAAACAGAAGCAGGAGCCCAGTGCCAGCCTCTCTCGGCCGCAGGCACCTTCCCCTCTGGTGCAGTTCCACTCACAGCCCCCAGGGGCGCTGGTGGCTCCTGGCTGGGCAGGGCGGGTGCGATGCTGCCCCCGCGCCTGCAGGGGACGCTGTGGCGGAGGCCCGGCCGTCTCCCTCACGCGGTAATGGAGGGCGCCGCTGGCAGGAAGGGATGGAGAAAAGGCTTCCTTTATGAACTCACGGGGGAGCAGATCCCTGTGCCCCCTCTGGACAGCAAAAGGGGCTGTAGCAGGAACCTCAGAATAGCAAGCTGGAATGGCCGGGATGAGTAAAGTCCCGGAGTGGTAGATGAGATGTATCAGAAACTCGGCAGCTGTAGCTGGAACTGCGGGGCGTCCTGGAAGTGCGGGGCGACCCGGCAGGACAGGGGGTGTGAGTTACAGTGCAGCAAAGAAACCTCGGAGCAGTGGCAGAGAAATGGTGGGGGCTGGACCATGGCTGCCCGGCTCCTGAACACGGCGGAGAGAGGCTCCCTTGGAGGGGGCGTGGGGATTGAGGGATTTCGCCTGAGGCACCCGAGCAGGCGCTGAAGAGTCCCTTGTTTGGTGAGGTAGGCCGTTAATAAGGTCCCAGCGCAATGGCTGCTCCCATGAGCAGAGCTCCACTCGTGGTAGAAAACTGCAGAAGGCAGAACCCCGCAGTGGTGGTGAATTCTTCCCACAGCGATTGCAGCCTCCTTCCCTTCTGGATGCCGAGAGCAAGAAGGAGCTAGCAGCTGCCCCAGCCCCATTTTCCCCACCCAATTCTCGCAGTATCTCTGCTCCTCCGAGAGAAACCCTCAGGTAAGAGGAGTGCAGCCAAGTGCCATCCTCCCCTGAGCTTGGCAACTTCTTTTGTCTCTCTTATGTACCTGGTCGTTATTTTCTCCTAGCAGCACATATGGGAGAAAATTCCCTCAGAGGAAAAAACAAAAGGAAAACTCCTAAACCCCAGCAACAGCCATCTCATTTTACTGATGGCTGGTTTAGAAGCAGTTATTAGTGACAGTCATCTCAGGTGAGGATCCTTTGCAATTGAATGTCTGAAGGAAAATTAATTTCTACAAGAAAATACACCAGAAGAAGGGAACAGAGGAGAAAGGGGACAGATAGGCCAAACCATCAGGGTAAGCTGGGGCTGACTATCATTTTATCTTTGTCTCCCAGAACAAGCAATGTTTCTGGGATCACTGTTCCCCTTTTCAGCCTCATGTCTGTTACTCTTACTTTTTCCAAGACTGAGAGTCCTTGCCTCAGGCCACCAGTGTTGAAAAGATCTAGACACTGTCTTCTGTCCTTGTTGTCTCGCTGGTCTTGGCTGTTATTCCCCCACTCTGTCACCATCATCCATGACAAAAAGGGACCTGGGACATCACCAGGTATTGGGGCAGGCAGTATGATGTCCACATTTCTAGAAGCATTTCCTGCTTCCCTCGCAAGCTGCCTGCTTTCCCTGCTGGTGCGGTTGCAAACCCCATCAGCTTCTGAAACGGGCTGTGAACCCTTTGCTCAAAGCCCTCAGTGAGTCCCTCAAACAGAGAGAACCCCATTAGCAGTGGCAAAGCCCCTCTTCCCTCCCTCCTCCCTTTCCCCCTCTCCAGAACTCCTAATTAGGTCATTAGTTCCTAAATCAGGCACACCAAAGCTGCTGCCACAGCAACGTGTCCCTGCCATGAGGGAAAAGTGGGCTCAGCCAGGAAAGCCAGGACCTGCTCCCTGCCCAGCTGCTCTGAGTGTTGGTATAACGGCTCTTTGGTGAAGATCCTGCCTGGGGAATGGAAATCGTGTGTTTGCCACTTGTTGAGGAAATTTTTCTCTGTGAGCCACCTGCGTTTAGATGTGCACGTATATATTTGGTGCTGTTTTCCTCTGGCTTTCCTCTCCTTGCTAACTTGCGTGTGGCAATTATTCCAGGGGAGCCTGCGGAGCTGAACCCAGGCCCCTGATTGGAGATCTGGAGCTGATAGCCCTCTTCTTGGCACTCAACCATTTCCTTTGACTTCAAAGCAAGAAACAAAAGATGTTTCAAGGACTTCTATGGAAAATCACCATTAGATATGATGAGGCTTAGGGCCGTTTCCATAGCAATGCAGCCTTTTTACATTGTGATCATTGCTGCAAAATGGAAATGTTCTTTTGTCTCTGAAAGTCTGTTCACTTATTTATATATGTGTGTGTGAGTGTGTGTTTCTTTCAGCAACAAAAAAACAAGAAAAGGAATTATATCTCCTGGCAGGTCCCCTAAACTGAGTCACCTTCTCGCCCTGCGAGGTTTTTGTTAATCCTTTAAACTCTTGCATCAAAAAAACCTTTATCATAAAGGTTTGATTGAAGTGAATATTAGTATTTAGGCCATCAGACTAACAGCTTTTTAGCAGAGGATACTAACATCTCAGTCTACCAGAGGACTGGAAATGTAATGAACAAATGGTGATCTGGTGACCCAAAAGAGCAAATCAATCTTCTCCCTGTGACTGTTCCTATCACCTTTTTATCCTACTGTGCCCAGTATCTTCCTATCTGTTGCTTTATCCTGTTACTTTGCCACCACTGATCAGAGTTCACCTCAAAATCAATGATGCAGTCACAACACCAGGCTCCCCCAAAACTGTATCACTTTCCTGGAGAGGAAACACTTCTGCCTTCATTGGACATGGACGTGGCTGTTTGGGAACACTGAAAATGAACTCTAAACTTCAGAGGAAAGTATCTGAATTTTCTCTTTCTGCTGGGCAAATTATTTTTGGGCAGGGTAAGAGGACAGCTGGAGAAAGGTGAAAAGTACAGGGTGGGGGATAAAGTATCTGCAGTTTCCAATGTTACTCTGCTTCTGATTTATGTCCGTGACTAGAAATGTCAGGACCAAATGCCATATCTGGCACAGCATTTGTATGCACTGCTCCACCTCATCTGGCCTGTTCCAAACCTTGCCCAGGTTATTCCCGAGAGCTATGTGATGATGGGAGCTGGGCTGAGCCAGCTGTGTCATGCCAGGGATGCTTCTGTCCTCTGTCCCTGTGCTTGCCTTGTTGTATGTGGCCAGGTCCTGGCACAGCTCTGAGTGGTGTGTAACCAACCCCCAAAACCACCCCAGAGCCTTTTCTCCCTCCCAGCATCACTCTCTTGGTCCTCACCACCCTCAGATGTACCCATGCCTCCCACTCATGATGGTGACTGAGGGATCTGCCCATAAAAGCTGCGCTTTAGCTCCTGCCGCTTCCCCATTTGTTGTTTTATTGTCATTTCACTGCCAGTTAAACGGAGCTTTCTTCCCCTCTCTCCTCACGCTCCTTGTGCTTGCATAAAACATGATGCTGCATTGTGAGCAATGCAGGAATACATTACATAAATTTCCCTTTGATATCCAGCATGTTTCCTGCTGTAATGGAATCGGAACAGAGCAACCTCTCCTCCCCGACATGTCAGATAACTCTCTATCCACTCTCCATTAGGACAAATGTCTGCAACCCTTTGAAGAGCTAAAACACCATAAAGCAAAAAGAAAATGTTAAGGGTGCTCCAGTGGGTATCACTGGAAATAATTGGCTTGAATTAAGCGAAGGGAAAATTTAGGCCAACTAACGGGAATAAAAAAGCAAAGTCTGTTAGGCTGAGAAGTTGTCTCCGAAGCTGTTAGCCTGGGGAATAGTCTCAAAGGAAGACAGTGCAAATTTTAAAGAGCAAAATGTATGAGTTAGGGAGACAGTCTATAAAGCCAGTTGGTGAAAAATGTATGGCTTTGAGTCATTCTAAGCTAGACTGAAATGAAGCACTTCAGACCATAACACAGCAAAGAAGGCTGTGCGGGAGATGCTGACCTGCTGAAACTCTTCTACACTGACTTCTTGTGCCTTGATCCATCAGGGACTTGCTCCATCTTCACTTATCACAGAATCATGGAAATGTTTGGGTTGGAAGGGACCTTAAAGATCATTTTGTTCCAACCTCCTGCCATGGGCAGGGATACCTTTCACTAGAGCAGGTTGCTCAGTGTTCCATCCAGCCTGGCCTTGAACACTTCCGGGAGCAGGGCATCCACAGCTTCTCTGTGCCTCACCACCCTCACAGTAGAGAAATTTCTCCTAATATCCAGTGCAGTGTCTCTGCACATCGGCTGCAGCCCAGGTATTCCAAAGCAGGCCACAAATCCTGCTTGTAACACCAGGTGAACTGGGGGAAACGAGATACGTCACTGTGTCCCTGGAGCGGCTGCTTATTCCCTCTTGGAAAGCACACCCCCTGTCAAGTTGTTTGTTTCAGGCAGAAACCTGAAGGCAAAATTCTGCTCTTTGACTTAACGCTCCTTTAACGCTCTCTCCCACGCTGCTCTGGGCTGTGGCATAAAACAGCCTGTTAGATGTCACTGAGATGTGCCTGAGCAGGTTGGCATCCCACATGGTCTAATCCACGCAGATTCAATGAGAGACTGGGAGAAAAGCGCTCAAGTGCCACCCACGCTTTCTGATGCTGACTAGCAACCGAGGCTGGAAACGCTACAGATACCTTGAGAGAGTGATGGGAGCAAGATGCCTTCTTTCATTTAAAGGCTTTTGCTTTGTTTCTTCTTGCTGCTGCTTTTTGATACAGCACTAGCTTGTATTTTTATGTTAAAATGTATTATTTCCGCATAAGAAATTAGAAAAGTAATTTTTCTCCTTGGACTATTAGACTTCCTGACACAATCTCCACAAATCTTCATCTCCATCTGGTGAAGTTCCAGTTCACAGTTCTTAACTCCATATCTTTGCCCTTTGTTGCCAACCTCACCTTATGTTTCTCTTAGATTTCTCGTTCTGAAGACAATTCCTAAATCACAGCTGCAGATTGAGGCTGGAAAATGCAAGGCAGGCTGGGGTCGTTCGGGATCGTGCATCACTCCTGACTTGGTGCTGGTTGATGGGATGTAACTCTCAATTCTACATTTCTCTCTAATTGTGTGGAGTCCGTGATTTTATTCCCAGCTATTCATACGAGTGAATTACATCCAAGCTTTGCTTCCTGGGACTCTTGTATGTGGACATTTTGGCAAGTAACTGCATTCATTCATCTCCAGTGTCATGCATCTAAAACTATTAGTACACATGCTCTTTCAAAACTCTCTTGCTCTTGGACTCCCTGTCCCTTTTGCCATCATCAGCACTCAAAAATTCTTCCAGTTTACTGCTTTCATCCTCCCTCCTGGGCTCATGCTGATCAGATCTTCTCAGTGACATGCTAAGTTGTTTTTCTGACAGTGATGCATTATGCTGGACTCCATCAGCCAGGCAACCTTTGGGAGCAGTCTTGGGAGTCAGGCAGCCAGACAGCTCAACTTGTCTCCATCAATCAGTAAGTGAGACTTTATGGGCCAGAATGAGGGCTACAGGTGTAGGCCACTGTCACAGTTTTAAATAAACACGATCAGTTTGCCAAGTGCTAAGCAACTCTTTCTGAGAGTGTGTTGGTAAATGTGTTTATAAAGCGTAAGAGTCCAATCCATCAGCCCTCAAAGAGCCTAATCAATATATTCCAATTTGATCTTAGAGAAGTTTCGCCTCTGGGAAGTTTAATTTATTTCAACTCATGGCCATGAAAAAATGAGCAGCCACAGCACTTTGACAAAATAGAAAAAGCGGATGAGGTTGTATCCAGCACCCGTTCCATTTCAATTTTCCATTTTACCTGAACAAATCACCCCTATGACTTGAATGACCATGAAAACTGATCAAGCGATGGAGAGAAACTATGGGCCAAAGGGAAGAGAGGAATAAAATATGGATGGAAAACGTAAATTGCAGGACTTCTAAGACGCTTGACTGCGTTAGTGGGGTCTGTGCAGAGTGTAATTGGAATGGAATACCTGGAACTTAATGTGCAAAGTAAATGGATTGATTTGTAACTGCACAGGGCTGCAAAGCTGGTGTCTGACCAGCTGGTGTGTGGAAGCCTCTTCCCTGCATTTATACAAAACTATTCTTCTATGCTCTTGTAACTTTGGCATTGAAAACACTACTGCCCGTTTCTCACAATCCCAACTTTAGGAACCAACTCAAACCCCTCCTTTAAAACATTACTACAGTGGCTTAACAAAACCATCTGGAATTCTCCTAAGCCATCTCCAAGTGTTGGGGTATCTGAGCAAATCAGAGCCAGGATGAGCATCTGAGGAGCGCCTCTCCAGAAAACACTTGCCTGAACACTGCATCTGTGAATCCTGGATTTACACCTTCCCATCTGAAGGTTTCCATGCTTTTTATTCCAGCTGTCCTTTTAGCAGAACTGGCAGGTGAAGCCTTGCTGAGATGATTGAGGGGTATTTCAGGAAATCCAGTGTTTATTGGCAGTGGCTCAGCCCTGTTCTGGAGGTGAAGATCACACTGCTCAGGTTACATCAATGTACAAGAGACTTCAAAGTGTATTTAACAATAATACCATGTAAAACAAATGAAACATTTATTTCACTACCCCTCTAAGGAGTTAAGCCAAGATGCTTGACATGCTTGTTTTTTTCCACTGTGGTGGGATTTTTTCAGCCTTGTTGGTTTCCAGCAGGAATTTTGCTCAGAATGGACCACGAGACTGTGTTATACAGGGATATTCTTGGTTTTCATTAAAGACGGAGGCTGGAGGAGGACAACAGGTGTCTTCCCATTATCATTTTTCTTCCCAAGAACCATCACTGTGTAACCAAGATTTTTTTTCAGGCCTTGCCCTATGTTGCTAGAAAGGATTTTGGGGAGGATACTCCATTCAATGCTAATTCGTTAAGAATTGAATGCACTGTCCTCAGAAAATGCAAATCAGTTGTTTATACTGATGCCAGAAAATGTAAAATCAGAAATGAGTATGTTGATTTTCTTTCCTCCAACTGCATTTCATCCTAATGTTTCTGCTTTGATGCTTCTTCCCCAATCTTATTTGATATAGCATCAGACCATCTTTTTTATGTCAAACATTTGCTTCAAAGCTTCTCATAGCCTGTGCTAGTTGTCAAAAGTTGGAGGCAACATGTTTTAAGTATTCAGCAAGCATTCTTCCGAAAAGAAAACCACTATTTCTAATGAGCATTTGAGAATGTGGTGCATTGCAGAAACTGTTTTTTAAGATCTGTCACAAATGATTTACTTTTATTAGTTTTAATGGCCCTTAGCTACAGGCATGGAATATAAGTGAAAATTAAGATATTTTTCATGAGATAAAAATAGATTTCCATCAGAGATGGTGGGTCTTTCCCTCCCCTCACTGATCCCCTCTTTAGTTCTGTTTCTGAATAGACAACCCTGCTCCAAGGAAACAACTTCATGGTGTTATGGCAGGCACATATTCCTCTCCAAGCCTGAGATCTGCTGACTTCAGAGGCCCTTTTCCTAATCATTCCCAATGCTTTCCATCAATAGCATTTGCATCATTCCCACTGAAGTGACTTCATAGGCTTTGCTGGGATTTGGCCATGGGACATAATAAAGTGTTTCTGCTCAGAACCATAGGTTTGTTTTTTCTCCTACTGAAGAACTTGTGTGAAGCCAATATTTCTTAATTCTCATTCATAATTTCACTCTCTCTTTCCCCTCCTCTCTGCTGTTCACATCCTCTGTCTCAGACAAAACCATGCTCTTCCTCTTTGTGTTTGGCCATGTTGTACTTTACAGATTTTGTTATTTTTAGGAGGGTTTTTTAGAACATGCTCTTATTATGATTTTTATCACCTCATTTTGTTCTGTATTCAGAGAACAAGATAGAGAATAGAGAATAGAGAATAGAGAGGCGTGGTATAACTACACTCACATCGTGAGAGCTGTGCCTGGAGACTCCCTGCGTGAGCAGGGCATTGCCAGGCTTGTTCCAAACAGGAGCAAAGCTCCAAAGAGAAAATGCTTCTGCGAGAGGATCTCTCCCCTCGGTGTCAACCCCCTTGCTTTGTTTCCAGCCACCATACTGTGTGATTCTCATTCAGCAGGAGATTTTTATATCACCTGCAACCCATGAGAGCAAAGCAAGAGTCTGTGGTTCCTACTACAACTCTGCATCAAAGGCTTGTGGACTTACTAGAACTGTCAGTGTGTGGAGTTTGTTCTTTGGTTTCAATAACAGAGAAATTCACTGCATTACTTGTAAAAGTTCCAGATCCAAAACTTCCAAAAACCCCAAGCATCTTCAGTTTCCATTTTCTAATCTGTAGCTGGTTTAGAGCTCCATCCTGAATAATGTATCACCACTTGCAGTAAAGAGCTGTGGTAACTGAGGAAAGACACCAAAGACACCTGATGCCATGAGCTCTTGCTACATCGTCTTTGGATGCAATTTCCAAACTAAAACCATCATTGTTTTTCCCCTTAGGTCCAGTGCAGCATTCTCCATCTGGAATGTGCTCATTGTACTGGGGCTCTCCTGCCTCTTTCATAATCCTCAGTAATTAAGGTTTTACAGCTAGAACATAATTGATAACTTTATTGCTGATTAGAAAGACAGGCTATCTCCAGCTCCTTGCCCACAGCCTCATTGGCTGTGTGGTATTAAGAGAACAACCACTTGTTTTCCCTGGGGAAGTGAACATTTGGGATGGGAACATGTGGAAGTAGCCAGATTGGGCTCTTGATTACCCCAAAGAACAGGAAGACTAATTTCACCAAGTCAGAGTAATTACTCTGGATTTACATCAACAGGGTTGGGAACATGGTTTGGTCAAGAGAGCATATCAGTGGAATAAAACTGAGCTAATTTTACAGGATTTCTTCTCTGAGTGAAGCCACAATTTAATGGCCACCTATAATTAGTTAATTCATTTGCTACTATAATAAATGCTTTGCAGCCCTTATAAATGTCCATTAAATGTGTCAAATTCCTTCCTCCTTTCTTCCACACACACGCAATTTCCTTGGCAAGTGAGAGAGCGCAACCAAATCAAAAGGTGAAAAGAAGGATGCAATATGAAGAGGGCATGTTTTCCCCTGTCACTCACATTCTCATGCTTCAATGAGTAACAAGTGCTCTGTAATGATGTTTTAAATGCAACATATTCCACCCTGGAAAAGAAGGAAGCAGACTCTTATCCCTTTTTTTGTGATTACTGTTTTCAGTGGAACCTTGCTGATTTAATCTGATGGAGTGTTGCGGTGGTTAAGTCCATGCTAAACCCCCATATTGTTTCAAAGTGATCTCTCCACACACCACTGTGCCAGAAGGTTCTTTTTCCCTCGGTCCCTCACTGGTCCCTGATCCTCTCTCCCCCTCCCCTCCCTCTTCTATTGGCCCCCGTTATGCCATTCAACCTTTCCTCCCCTCCTCTCCTAGCCCTCAGATTATTGGTTACTGATGTTCTGCCCACCCCTGGGACCCCTCGGGGTAAAATTTGGGTGCGCGTGGGTTTGTTCAAGGTTCTTTGTCTCTGCCTCCCTTCGGAGTGGTTTGTTCACTGTCTGTGCGGACCCCAATAAACGCCTCGGAACTGCACACAAAGAATCCCTCTTGCCTCTTCATCTCCGTAATGCTCAGAACTGTGTGTGAGTGGCTGCTTGCATCCACCAGCAAGGGTGAGGCTGAGTGCTCGTGTGGGTGCTAACAGAGCACTGCCACAGCGTCTCCACGAGGGACTCTGTGGGAGAAGCACAGCACCAGTCCATCGACCCCATGCACCGTGTTAATGGAGGACCCAGTCCTGACTTTGACTGGAAATACCTCTGTAGATAAAGAACGGTGAAATAGTTGAAGGTTAATTGGATGTTTTTTAACAAAAGAGGTTCTGAATTTGATCTACATCTCGTGCTTCAGGGTTTAGATGATTGGTGACTCCTAGAACCTGGAGGAACACCTGAAAACACAGGTCAGTTGTTCACCTTTCTCTTCTGAGCTCTTGCAGCTTCTCCAGCAGCTCTCTCTCCCTATTGCACCATCTATCGCTGTTAAAACACTTGAACGGTGACTCTGCCAAACCCCCTGTTCACAAACCGCTCTGTATTTCTGGAAGGTCTGTGGTGAAACTCAAGTTAAAGTAGTTTTGAAAGCCCATGCAGTATTCTCTTTGCATTCCACTTTGGTTTGCAAAAACTCAGGAAACACTGAGTCTGGCCACCAGGATCAGCCAGGCAGGGGTGAGCTGGAACAGTCCACGGGTCACTCATGGTTCACTGAGCAGCTTGGGGGTCCCCTCCCTCAATGCAGTTGGGCACCACAGAAAGCCCAATTTAACTTTCATCCTTGTATGACCTCTTTAGTATCATAGAATAGAATAGAATAGAATAGAATAGAATAGAATAGAATAGAATAGAATAGAATAGAATAGAATAGAATAGAATAGAATAGAATAGAATAGAATAGAATAGAATAGAATAGAATAGAATATTCTGAATTGGAAGGGACCCACCAGGATCATGGAGTCCAACTCCTGGCCCTGCTCAGGACACCCCAACAATCCCACTCTGTGCATTCCTGGGAGCATTGTCCAAACAACCCTTAATCTGTCACTTGTTTAAATCTTCTAAATCCTACACTAATCCCAGCAGTAGGCTTGGAGCATGCCCATTCCTTGCCCTGTTGATTTTTCTCTATTTAAATCCATGGAACGGGTGGCTCAGTGGCCACCAGGCAGAATCTCAAGTCGTGGGTTGGAAAGTGTAATGTCATCTGGGCTTGAAACCCCATATTTAAGCATTACAGACATTGCTGCTTATCCACTGAGATTCCATTTAGGAAAAGGGGGGGTCACTTCCCCAGCTCCTGCTTTCAGCATCTCCTTCTGTGTATTCTTTTGCTTCCCTCAAAGGAAGTCAGCAGAGAGATGGTGGGAGAGTAATACAACAAACTACAACACATTGTGTAATTGAAATGGACCATAATCACTAATATTAAAGATGGTGAATCATTCTAATCGAGCCATGCTCGGCAAACAATGAAAAACTATGTGCCAGAAAAGCTAATGCTGGTTTTAAAATGAACAGAAATGAGGCGAAATGGAACCTCACTCTTTATTCATGAAGGTCAATTTAACGTGATTATTTTTTCCCTGGCATCACAGCTTTGTGATTACTGTTGTATACCTCAGTGCTATTTTCTAACCTAATAACAGTAAAAAATAACCAGCTGGTGATGATTCTGTTTAAAGCAGAGACTAAATGCTCACAAAAACCTGCCAGTGAACAGTTGCACATGCTAATCAGACATAGCTCAGCCAGATTCCCAGCAGAGTCCATATTTTGCACATTTCAACTGGTTGACTACATTGAGAAATCAGATTACGCCTCGGACATTTCAGGCTCGGAGTGATCCACGTTCATTCATTCCTCCTGGGTGAAATCAAACCCTCCATAGATCCAGGCAGATGCTTTTAATTCATCCCACTCTGTATCTTCCCATAATATTTACCCTCGTGCAGTACAGCCACTTTGGGGACTCGCTGCTCCAGGGCCAGTGACAGGGGCAGCTTCTCCCTGGGCGTGTTTTCGCTTCGGAGCAGAGAAACAGCTCCAGCCCGGGTGAAGTTACTCCAGGGCCAGCAAGGGAAGGATCTGTCCCCCTGGCATGTGTGACATTGGGAGAGGGCTGCGCTGATGCCACTTGGAGAAAAGCTGACAGCGTTAATGATTGATAATTACCAGACTTGCCAACGAACGCTGTGAATTTCGAGGAGCAGGGCAGGAGGAGGGAGAAAAAAGTTAATTAAAAAAAATGCCCAAATGTTTCCCTGCTCAGAGGAAAGTGTTGTTGCTACTGGAATGAAACAATGCCTTTTGTTTTGTTTATTTCTCAGATGTCTATAGATCTCAGCAGCAGCAGTGTTACTGGCATTTATGCTATACAAATATAGATCTTTTTAATACATAAGCAAATGCGTTTTTTGAAACGTACCTCCTTTTTTTTTTAAATTTTGCTAAAATCCCAGAGAGACAAATTAGGAAAGAGGCAGAGCTTTTCCAGGCAGCCTTCATCAGCTCAGCACTAATAACTTTTTTCAGCAGCCATGGATAGCTTCTGACATCACAGCTCAAGCTTGTCCGAAAACTAATTATTTTCCCTGTTATAAAACAAAGGTTCTGCATCAAAGGCCCGTAATGTGACACGGCACACGCTCCAGATGCACTGATTTGCAAAATAAATCAGCTGTGTCAGGGTGGAATTTGGAGGAGAAATTACAACAAATTGCAATTATACTTGCAGTGGTACACTATTTAAATGCATTGTCAGTTTGTTAAATGCAACGCACCATGTGTGTCTTTTTCCAAGTTGTTCGTGGGGGAATAGAAGAGGAAAAATTCTCTTCTGTCAAAGGGGAAAAAAATCTCCTTCTCCCCTTAAACCCTGTGCAGCTTCTTCCACCCTGCAGATACTGGCAGAGCAGGCTTTATAAAACATTTAATGGTGTCAGAGGAAGGCAGATATAACCGGCAGGAGCAAATGTTTGGAGGCCATCGCAGCCCAGACAGAGCAAATGAAGAGATGTGAAGAGCACTCAAACCTTCCTCATCTCCTTATGTAGTTCAGGCTCCTATGAAACCACATCACCAAGTAACACAGTAGGGTGAGATTTGATTTGCTTTGTTTTCCTCCTCCACACGGAGACAATTTTCTTCCCTTTCTCCCTTTTCCCTTCCTAAGATTTTCCTCCCTGAGCAGTGCCCAAATCGTGGCACTGACTGACCATCAGGCCAAAGGCCATGTATCAGGATAGTCACTGAGACACAGGCATAGGATTCACCAGGGTCCTGCCCACACCAGCACAGCTCAGCCTGTGTGGTTGGATAAGGAAGGGATAGTGGGAAGATGGAAGGAAAGGGAGAATTGGTGGGAAGAGGTCTGTCTGCATGGGCTGGTGACCCCAAAATTTCCCCAGTACTCTCAAAGCACAGCCAGTTCTTGGAGCAGTGACACTCCCAGTGTGAATTCCCTCTCTGCCCTCATAAGGTCAGCCTCCTCCTCTGAATCTGTAACTATTTTCTGTTTCCTTATATTTTTCCCCTTCCTACCCACTCCTTAATTAGTTTACTTATTTTATTCTCCTTTTATCACAGAATAATCATAGAATCACTGACTGCTTTGGCTTGGAAGGGACCTTCACGACCATCCAGTCCCAGCCCCTGCCATGGCAGGGACACCTTCCACTATCCCAGGTTGCTCCAAGCCCCGTCCAGCCTGATTTTGGACATTTCCAGGGATGGGGCAGCCACAGCTTCTCCGGGCACTCTGAGCCAGGGCGTCCCCACCCTCACAAGGAAGAACTCCTTCCTAAATTACCTGCTTTTGCCAGTATATTTTCAGCCTCTAATTCTTGCCACATTTCCTGTTTGAACTTCTCCTGTCCCACCCTCTTCTCCATGTTGTCATCTGTTTACTCTCTGCTAGCACTTTTCCTTTCATTCTCAGCACTTGTTTCCCTTGGATTTGTGTCTCTAGGTGTGTATATACACACATACAGATACATACATACATATATATATATATATATATGTACATAAGTCTTGCAGCTTTAGTCTTTCGCATTTCAAAACCGGCTTGTCCCTGGAGTCAGTTTGTTATTCCAGTCTCATTCGCTTTATTGAGTTATTTTCTTTTCTGCTATCAGTCTCTAAATACAATCCAGTAAAGATACAGCAATGATTTTTGACAACCTGACCTTTCTCTGCTTTCTTACACTTGTTTAATTAGGTACCACATACAGCTGTGGCTTGATCTTTACAGTTTTCCAATCTCCCCCACCTCCTACCTGGAGGTGGGGGGAATGAAAAAGGAGAGAGATGTTGTTGAAAGAAGGTCATTTTTGACAGGTCTGCCAGTAATTTCAGGTGTTGGAAGGCTGTGAGTTCTGCAGGAATGGCAGGCCGTGCTGTCTGTATTTTGCTTAACAAGTTAGAGAAAACGTTTGGCTGGGGGAGGTGGGGAATTAGGTGATTTACTGGTTTGATGAGGGCTTGCAGTGATTTAACCTTCAGGTATCCAGTTTAAACACATATCTGACAAACAAGAGAGGAAGCTGGGTAAAGATCTGCCAGGCTTTGCTTTGAAAAGCTGGGCTCTCTGGAGTAGCTAGGCTGTGGGGTTGTGTACGGAGAGGAGAGATTCCCCCTCAGATCCTTAGGCAGAGAAAGTCCTCACACCATCCTCAAGGGGTGATGGTAGCCAATCTTTATTAGCAGACTGTGGGTAAAATGTGTTAGTTCTGGTTGTGTATGAGTTCATTCATAAAATCAGAAAGGGTTTTTCCATTTCTGGTGGATCAGAGACTCACAGAATAGTTTAGGTTGCAAAAGACCTTTAAGATCATTGGATCCGTTAACCCAGCACTGCCAGCACTGTCCCTAAGCACCACATCCACACATCTTTTAAATCCCTCCAGGGAAAGGTTTTTGCTCCAGGATTCAGGCTCTCAGCAGGCACACATCCCAATCCCAAACTCTCTCAAGTCAGTGCCCTTGCAGGTAGGTCTGAGCCACGAGAACCAAAAGCCACCATGAATTATCTGTCCAAGTAGTGTGTTCCTGGCAGTTTTTGCCCAGTTTTGGCAGGAAGGGAGAACATACTGCTGTTGTCCCACATGAACTGTAATTACACACCCAAACACACATGAAATCCCTCCTCATCTGGCAGAGAAATGGAGAAATGATACACAAAGGTGGTGTGGTGTCTGCAGTCTGTGGCCTCATCTTTCTGTGAACTTATTGCTAGCTTTATTTATCAGACTGCTCCTGCTTCAGCAGTGGTGGCCGCTGCATTTTCCCATTGTGACACACATTCTAACTCAAACAACCTCCTGCAGGACCATTCAAAGCCTGTGGAAGACAATTAGAGTACTTCAGCTTTCCTTTGTCCTCCAGAACAGATCCTCTATCCTGACACAGGCAGATCCCCCGCTGATTTCCAGGTGCACGCATTACTTGTAGTTTGGTATGGATATTATTTAAGCAAAAGGACATGACAAACTGCCTGGTAACGCTGATTAATGGGTGCCCCTGGGGAATAGTGAGGCATGAGATGAAGTTAAATAACTCCAGTGCGCATTACTCACCACTGCCACACCACCTGAAGTGTCTCATTGCGCCTAAAAAATTGATTCCCTTTTAAAAAGGAACATTTTTAATGTTTCACATTAATTTTCTCCAAAGTCCTTACACTGTGAAAAATATTCCCTGCGGAAAGCCCTCTCCCCACCTCCACCATCACCACCTCCCACCAAGCCTTGCCCTGCAGGTGTCAGATGTATATTTGACAAGGTGAAGCAACTCAGTGCAAGCACTGATAACCCTCATGCCTACCTTGATTTATCCTGCATGCTCAGGTAGTATCTCTTTGTAAACCAATCGATTCCTAATGGAATGCAAAGCTGACTTCAATATTTTTTCACTGGGCAGAGCATCCTAAAAATGGTCCTGAGCCCTTGGACTCCATCTGCAGCTACCCCAAAACACCACTGATACACCAACCATGGAATCATAAAGATTGGAAAAGCCCTCTGTGATCATGGAGTCCAACTCAATGTTCACCACTAACCCATGTCCCCAAGTGCCACATCCACAGGTCTTTTAAATCCCTCCAGGGATGGAAGCTCCACTGTTTCCCTGGGCAGCCTCTTCCAATGCCTAACCACCACTTCTGTGAAGAAATGTTTCCTAATATCCAGTCTAAACCTCCCCTGGTGCAACTGGGCCCATTTCCTCCTGTCCTATCGCTTTTACCTGGGAGAAGAGCCGGACCCCACCTTGCTACAACCTCCTGTCAGGGAGTTGTAGAGAGCAAGAATGTCTCCCCTGAGCCTAAATATCCCCAGCTCTCTCAGCCACTCTTAACTAACACCTGCATGAGCTCTGACCATCCAAAACTCTCCTTTGGTGCTGGCACCACCACTTGTTTGCTAATCCCCTCCTTGTGGGCACATAATCTGTCCTGAATTCTGTGTGAGTGTGCAAAAAGAAACAGGCAGCTCCCAATGTCCTTGGGTTTCATAGGAGTTCATAGCAGAAGGACTTTGTGAGTTTTTCCAATGCCTTGCAATGTGATGACTCAAATGCTTCAACTTATGCTTGTGCTTTTCCAAGATCTAGCAGAGAATCCAAGTCTTTGTGCTAAAAAAAAATAAATCTTCCTGATGCTTAGTTAAACAAATCATGTACTCATAGTAGGCCGTGGTTATTTTCCTTTTGATTTTATTTTTATTAAAATTTATGGTTACTAAAGATCAGAGATTTAACACAAGGATATAAAACAGCATTCTCTGATTGTATTCACAAGAGATACCAGATCCTACTAACACACAGTTCACACTTCCAATAAAAAGATCTGTGTACAGATAAAAGCCACTTGGTCATTTATCACACTCTGAAACTCAACAGACCACGTGGATAAATACGGAAAACAGCATTTTCCAGAAGAAAAAATGCTCCTTTGAAATTTACTCCCCTAAAATATTAGCGTGCATTATATAATATAGAGTAATAATGTTGTGAACTAAAAAAAATTAAGGTGTTGAGTTAAAGGGACGCTGGCAGCATTCTCTTCCTGTAGGAGGAAGCACTTGGAACAGGAGGGTTTGATACCTAAGGCTAAATTTAGGGAAGGGTGATAGTTCCTTCCTTGAGTCTCAGAAATGTGTCAAATCAGCTCAGGGACTCGGGGTCTTTTAGATCACTGGAAATCAATATTTATCACACCAAAATTCATGGTTTAACTTGCTGCTAGAAAAGAATAGAGGCCCATTTGTTTCCAGTGACTCACTTTTAACCTCTGTCAATTTATTAAGGAAAAAAATGAGTATTTAAATAACCATCATTCAGCTGCAGAGTCCCAGTGCAGGTGTGAATTCTGCACCACCAAAGTGAGCCTTCAAAGGAGAAATTGCCCTTAACAGGCCATGCCCCTGGGCAGGTTGCAAATGGCTGCGAGTAACCAAGTCCCCAGCCTCATCCTAAAGCTAATATCTTGCATGATGAATTTCAAGACAGAGCAAATTTTGGCAGTCCCGTGATGAGAAACTGGAATTTGCATGTTCTGGTGCAGGTGTGAGGGTGCTGTCACACAGGTGGTGGGGCTGGCTCACGTGGGAGCTGTCACTTGTCCCAGGCACTGAGAACAGAGGTGGGTTTTACAGTGACTTCTCAGCAGCCTTTGCTGTCCTTAGGTTGGAGAAGTGGCTTTTGTGTCCCCTAAAGCCCAGAGTCACGAGTAGGACACTGCTCCCTTGGTGTTGTGGAAACAATTTGATTTACAGAATCCTCATATTCTTCTATTTTATTCTGAGGCAGGAGGACTTCAGAAAAAGCTGTGTTTAGGGTCTCATCTTCTACTTCACTTGCTCAGCCTGAATTCAGCTGTGCTGCAGAGTTGAGGCTTTGCCAGTGAGCAAAAGGACCCACCTGCAGCAGTGAGGGTGCTCCACTGGGAACTGATTGTTTTTCATCTTGGAGATGGGGCAAAATAACCCTTGAGTCTTGCTCTGTGTTTGCAAGTGCTGTGGATCCACAGCTCAGCACAGCCTTGTTAAAATCTGATGGAGGAATACAAACTGAAGGGGGCCTGTTTTCAATGCCCGTCAAGAGACACTGCAGACCTCAAGAATTCTGGGAGCTCAGCTGCTTGGTTTTAAACATCTCCAACTGGAGTGTTTGAATTAATCATTTATCAGAGCACAGAGGCAGACATTTCTCATAACTGGCCTGAGGAGCAGCCCTCAAATAGGAGGAAGTGCAGGTACAAGTCCTCTGCACATCCTTCTGCAAGTCCAGGCTCAGACAAACCCTCCACAATCTTTCTGAAGTTTTGAGATGTGGATGAGGTATGTGCAAGATCTGTGAAGAGCTGGGTTGGTAACAGCAGTAAAAAGTGCTGTCTTGCCTGTCGAATGCTCCGAGCAGGTCTTCAAGGTCTGCAGACACTGAAACCACATATCTGAAAATGATTGAGTTACTCAAGTAATTATTAAATTGGATACCACTCAAATCTGTTCAGCTCTTTATTGTACACAGTGATTCACCATTTATAGGCCCATAAATCCATTTGAAAGAAGTACAGCAAACCCAGGCTGGGGATGTGCTGCAGAGCTTTGGGAATGAAGACGGAGCCTCCAGACTGGCTCCTCTCCAAGGGGCCGAGACGTGGAGCCTTTTGATGTGGAACTGCTCCAGCAGGATCTCAGCACCTCCCCAGCCACCCTGGCCTGCCAGAGCAGGGCTGAAAGGGCATGAAAAACATGTGTACAGTGAAAGTAAGGCTTTGCCCCTCTGCCAGAAGTCTCTCTGTTCTTTTTCACGTTGCTCTCTTATCCATTCTCTCAGCCATCTTTCCTGACCACGCTCCCACCAAGCCAGTTTTCCATCTGATAATACATTTTCTCATCTTAAAGCAGTTCTTTACCAAGGGTTCGCTTGTTTAGTCATTTTCCTCTCTGTGAAATGGTTTAAATTACCATGCTTTGATCACCAGCTTCCTCTCCCCACACATACAG
This sequence comes from Falcunculus frontatus, assembly GCA_013398115.1. Taxonomy (NCBI): domain Eukaryota; kingdom Metazoa; phylum Chordata; class Aves; order Passeriformes; genus Falcunculus; species Falcunculus frontatus. Next base: position 255,766 of record VZRV01009802.1, read on the forward strand.
ACAAGAAAAATAAAAAATAATTCCAGTGCAAACAAAGTCTGTTTTGAAAACAGCCTAATATGGGGGAAAATTAATAAGTGGGGAAAAATGCTTAATCGCAAATATTTTGGACATCCTGCTCTTGTTCCCCTGGCAGCTGGCAGAAGCAGATTTTAGAAAATTGCCATCCAGCACTCAGATGCACTGATGGGCTTCGTTAGACTCCTGAGTTTCACCAGGCAGGCACTGCCCAGGGAAAACATCTTGCTGTGGTAGTGATTTTGAACTAAAATGTTTGCCTCCACAAATACCTTCTGTTGTTCTTATACAAGCCTAAATGAAAAACTGCTTTTTTGAGGTGTGGGTTAGTCAGGTACCAGTCAGAGGTAACAGAAAGAAAATTTCCACTGTATCACTTGTAGTTGATGCATCCACTCAATTGCTCATTAAAACATTCTGGTCATTTTTGCCCAGTACTGGCTGTTCTTTCTGGGCTAAACTTCTTCAACCTGCTCAAAGGATTCTCATTTTTTTAAGACCTCTGTCAGAAAGAAAATAAAAAAGCGTATTTTCTCTGCTGCTCTGACTAAGAAAGTAGAAGAAAAACGTCACCCAAATTCCATGAATTACATTATCCTGCTAATTGCAAAAGTCTTTGTTTTTCCATCTGTCAGGGACAAGGACTCAGTTTTGCAAAACTGTTGGGAAAAAAAAAAAAAAGAATTGGGAGTTGTTTGCCAGTGTGAATGTAGAAAACATTAGTGAGTCTGCAGACTTGGATGAAATTCGGTTACATTTTGCACTGTGAACTTGAAAACCTCAGAGAAAATGTGTTAGAAAGTGAAAAAGCAGATGCTGCTTTCCAGGTCTGTCATTCACTTTTTAAATGTATTGCTCAATAATCACTAAAACACAGCTTTCTCAGGTGTTAAAACATCTGGGAGTCGACATCTCTCTTAACCCAGATCACTGGGAATTCTGAATTGATTCACCAAGTTTCACAGAACAGAGAAGGTACCTGGGCTGAATTTAATCCCATTAGCTGGATGTCCACATTTCAGCAGCCTCAGCTCCCAGATATGAGCTGTCAGCAATCATCTCTGTGTGCACGGAGGAAGTCGGTGTTTTGTAGGAAAATGCCGCAGAACAGCCAGAATATCCAAACAAGCTGTGCTTCCACAGTGTCTGAGACACTGCAGGGGGGGAAACGTGTGGGCAACCAAGTTGGCACTCACAGCCGTCGGTACCAGCTCTGCTTGTGAGCCAAACCAAAGCTGGATGGAGTCTGACCCACGGGAATGTGTCTCCCAGGCACACGGTGTGGTCTGACACTGCAGTGGGGCTTTCCCAGAGTTCTGTGATTGTTCCGAGGTGCTCCACACCCACAGCAGGACTCCAAGGGCTTTGCAGCAAACATCAGCCCTGAATGCAGAAAGAAAGACCTTGGCCACCTCTTCCACCTCCTCCTCACCCTTCATCTTAAAATATTCCTGAGGTTGTTGCAGCTCACTAAAAGGGAGGCAGGAATGTTGTGCAAAATATGGATTTGCTTTTAAAAACAAGTTATTTGCTGGTCATTGATTGTGTGTTAATTGGTATGATTGTGTCCCTCCTCTAAGAAAAATTATCCACAGGTGGCTTCAGGCTGAGAAAAAGTGCAGTTTTTGTTCTAGCAATCCTGTTTGTTTCCTGCCACCACCCCTCCAGCTACCTTCTAATTGAACAAAGTGGACTTAATTTGAATTAAACTGTCAAAAGTCTTCCACTTAAATTGATTTATCAGTCTTCCTGGCTGAAATGGATTCATTTCTGCACAATATATATGAGGTGTGTGTTGATGGATTGCATTTCACAGAATGGAAACATTTTTTATGCATCTTCATTAGATTCAGCTCAGGTATGGAAAGGAAAGGGGGGAAGAAGGGAGGAGGGTGGGAGAACGAAGAGTAAGTGTGCAAGAGCACAAGAGGGAGGGGCCACAGGACAGAGAACTCCAACCTGGGAGTAAAAAAATCATCTTTTCACTGACTTTGTGTGTCCAGACCCCCTGCAGAGTTCATGTTCACCCACACAGGAGACCATGGTGGGTGTTTGAGACCCCCTGGGACAGCCACATCAAACCAGTGAGACACCTTGAAAAAAGAGGCTTCTATGGAAGGAGCATTGGAAAGAGGAAAATACAAAATTTCAGCCAGCTCCACTAACAGCCTTTCAACTGTAAAAAAAAAAATTATTTCTGCTGTTTTCCTGACCTAGAGTGTGTTTAATGCAGTAGGAACCATTCGACAAACTCAATTAATTTCCACTTAGAACAAGGTATTTAATCTGAAGAGTTTTAGATTAACTGGGCCAGGTGCAGTTGGACTCTCTGATTGATTGAATTAAACTTCTATTCATTTCCTGCCATGCCAGATTCAAAAATTTTTCAACAGTTTGAGTCTCCTGCTCCTTCTGCCGGGCACGTTTTCTTTCCATGCTTCTGGACACAAGAATGGTAAATAGGATTCAAAAGGGGCAGCAGTTCCGGAAAATGGTTGAAGGAAATGTCACAGGCGGGGAATACTGAAGTGGAGATGGCCAATGTGGAGAAAGCAAATGAATTTCACTGTTTATTCGGCAAGGAAGGCAGAGAGGGGGAGAAGTTGTTTATTGAAAGTTGTCTGAACAGGCTTGATGGTCAGGAGAGTGAAGGATTTGCATCCAGCCAAGCAGAGCTGGAAGGATGGATTTTTCTGAAGGATTGATTATGTGGAGTGCTGAGCACCCAGCTCTGTTCCAGGTAACAAAACCCCCGAGAACAAGATCTGAGGTTTCACTGAAAATCACTCTCCACCAGCCTCACACAGACTGATCAAAGCCATCAGGAATGTTCCCCGTGGTTTCAGTGGGCTTTGGAAAGGTCTGAAGTCAGCAGATGTACAATTCCTGGTTGTGAAACCTCCCGCAGAAAATCAGAGAGCTCTGCCACCAGCGAGTGCACAGCAACATCCCAGCCCTTACCAGAACCGGGCTTCTGATGAAGGTTGTCACAAGGAGATGCCAAAAGTCTGCTCCCCTTACACCCCCTCCCTCCTGCTCTTTCTCCAGAAAGAATATGAATCAAGCCCTGAAGAGAGCTGTCAGTGAGGGATGATTCTCCTGTGATTATTGCCTGGGTGAGAGATTATGCCTTGTTTTTTTGCAAACTGCCTTATTTGCAGAGCAGAACACATTGGGCTCATGCCCAATTGATACATTCCTCTTCAAACAGCAGATCCAACTACAGAGTGAGATACAAATTTAATTATTTCACATGTAGGAAACAGAAACGGAATCTCATTGTTAAATTTGTTCTCCTACATCGGAAAGATAAAAACAAAAAAAGATGCTGAAGTGGCCTGTGTGAGCTGAATACATTTCACTCCCCAGAGCTGAAGAGATATGAACTCTGTTCCTGCTGCAGAAGCCTCGCTGGATAGAATTCTCTTTTCTTTCTTTTCTTTTCCCTATTCAGAATTACGATGTGCTGCTGAAACGTCTTCCTCATTTGCATGTGTATGTGCAATTCATGCTCGTTTTCCAGGGAGTGTTTTGGGACTACATCACTTCCCTTTGAAAGTGGTCTCCCAGGATGAGAACCAAGCTAGTTGGACCTCAGATAGTGGGACATCTAGAACAGCATTGACACAAATTGTTTTCCTTGAGGATTTGTTCCTCTTGTCATAGCTCAGTGAAAGCTGCTTAGGGGACCACGGTGTTATCTGCAGACTCTTCCCTGCTGTGCTTTACAAGAGGGTGGGAGACCTCTCCCATTTCTCTGCTTGTGTCTGCAGTTTCTGAGAGGGAAAGGGATCTTTCTGGAATGTTTTGCTCCCTTTCCCTCTCTCTCTGCTAACTGCTGCAGCTTTCTTCATGCCCTGCTTAGCTCTTTTACCAATGGAGCACAGATGTGCTGTGGGCATTACCGGTGAGAGGAGGTTTGTGGCAGTGAGCACCACCCTCTTTGGCACTGGCTTATTCATCTCAAGTATTTGTGGAGGACAAATATCAGCAACTTTGAGGACAAGGTGATCATCCATCAATCCACCTCAACAGCATCTGGCACCAGGGACTGGTGCCCCAGCAAGAGGAGAATCCAGAAGGTTCCTACAATCATCGGCTGCAAGAACTGATGTGATTTAAGGCCAGCCTGAGCTCAGAGTTTGGTCTGTTTGCCAAAGACGTGATCTTGTGCAAGGCTGTGCTCCAGGTCTGTCCCCTTGAACCTGCAATTCAGGGATGACAGGTTTGTGTCAAGGACAGTTTGCCAGATCTTCTTTGGATGGCACCAGGAATCCCATCCATAAGCAAAACATGACGGATGAGGTCTGTTCTACAGCCTGGAGCTGCTGCAGCTCCCCTGCCTTAGACTGGCCCAAGAGCCAGAGCCCTGCTCTGCCCAGGATCAGCCCTGCTGGACCCGTTCAGAATAGCTCTTATGTCTGGGTATCAGGAATAGGTCCTGTACACTGTCACCCAGAGGAAAACTACAACTTTTTTCTCCCAATGCCTTCCTCATAGCCTTCAGCTATGGAGTAATATTAACATTTTATAGGGATGGGGAAAATGCCGCTGGAAGCAGCCTGTGTAATAGGTAACAAGTCACCCCACAGAGCAGAGGCATTCCTGGGGCACTCACCTCCTGGTTCTTTGCAGATGCCCCAGGATCATCTTTTTCCACGAGCTGCCTGTAACTCACCTCTGGAGATGTGCTCCTTTCCTGCACAAAAACAGACCAAGATCTGCTTTGTCTGAGCAAATTTCCCTACCAGGAGCAGAGCAAGAGGTGAGGAGGACTCCAGGCCAGTACAGGGTGCGATGCGGTTTAGACCCATGCTGTGCTTTGGCAGCGGTGTTTTTAAGAGGATCCCTCTCCTGAAATGATCAAGTGGGATGTGAGGGGCAGGTGTTTGTGGGTTTTAAACACGGATCATTTCTGTGATATGGTTTGCAGCACAACCCCCTGACAGAGGCACAGGTGAGGAGGTGCAACAGAAGGGCAGACAGAGGCAAGGACTTTTCAATTAGTTTTTACACTGGAAAAAGGGTTTGTGCGGCCACACTTTTAGCTCAGGGGAATCCTTAACCCAGCCTTGCATAGCATGAGCCTGCTTACCACAAAAAGGAGTAGGAGTTAGCAAAACAGAGCAAATAAACATTGGGTTGCAGCTAAAAGAACATAATTTTCTCCCAAATTCTTTCTATGTTTACCATATTAAATGATCAAAACATTTGCACTGGATCACACTGTACAGATGGAGCATTGAAAGGTCAGCTGTTAACCTGCAGAAGCAGAGAGACTCCACATCTCCCTTTAAGATGATTCTCCATCCTGAATGGGTCCCCACGGAACTCCTATAACAACATTAATGCTCCGAGTGGCCGTGCAGCAGCTCTCATTTGCACTGCCTGGAACCTCTTCATTAAGACTCAACTTCCCACTCCGAGGATGGGTCCTGACTTTCTGATGGCACTTGGACAACTGGGGAAACTGAGGAGATTAAATTCTTTCAATGAAAAAAAAATAAATCAGTCTCAAATTCCTAATTCTAAGCCTCTTCTTCCAGTCTTCAGGTTTCTGAAACACAGTAGAGTTTGTTGTATTAAATATTCAAAAAATCATGGAACTGGGAAATTCTATAGATTGTGGGTCTCTTCTGGCTAAATTGTTCAGCTGTGTGGTCAGTAATTCTAAAAGAATTAAAATGAAAATATCTTTGATTCTTGAAGGAATAGGAAAATCAGAGGCAATGAAGAACAAGGTGTTTCTCATGCTCATATTCACAGAATCCAGGCTGATCTGCCCTTGGGGCCAGTTTACAAACTAAAAGCTGTGTTATTACTTAGCCCCTTTGGGACAGATAAGAACTCTGTGCCAGGCTTGATCCTTAGAGCCTGGCAGGGTCATGGATTTGTTTACATTTGGGTTCAGGAGAGGATTTAAGTCCCTGTTTATCTTTAAGGCTCCTGGCAGATGCACGAACTTCCAGGTATTTTTCATTGAAGAATGAGTCCCTCAGTGAATCAAAGCCTCATTACATCCCCACAGCAGATGGATGAGGTGAAAGCCTGGCCCCACCTTCCCGACTTGCTAATGGAGCAGCTCAGCTGGAATACAGATGTTGTCATGCTTGCCTCTATTTCAGAGGGAGCCAGGAGTGGAAGGTTTGAGATTTGGAGCATATCTGTACTCACAAGTCTATGCAAATAATTTATTACTCTGGCTTCAAGCCTGAGCTTGGAGGTACAATATAGGTTAATTAAAGACTCAGGAGAGCGTGGGGAAGATGCACAGATTGGACCAAGCAATAGTGATGTGGCCAAGGCTGAGGAAAGAAGTCCCAAGTTGATTCCTGGAGAGAAAATCGACACCACAAACCAGCTTTGCCTTTTTTTTTTTTTTTTTTTTTCTGAGAGGAAAAGCACAGCATTGTGCACTGAGCAGAGCTGGTGCAGAAGTGGAATGGTCACTATTGGTTGTGGTTATCCCCATGACTTCAGCAACATGGGGAATCTGGGGTAAATTCCAGTGTGTGCTATTAGTCACTTCCAGCTTGAGATACCCTATGGTCTGTGATTCCCTGTGTCCCTGTTCAGCCTATTAATGAGTCCCAGAGGGCAGAGAGTCTCACTCTCCACAGATGGGGAAGCAGGTTTTCCACTCTTCTGACAGAGTGAAATCACAAAGGCATGGGATGAGCTTCTGGAAGACAGGCTTCAGTCACACACCTTCTGCTCCTTGGGTCAGAACAGGGGCAATCACTGGAAATTTGGTAATGGATTCTGAGGAAGGAGTCAGGCTGAAGGACCCAATATCTTGTCCAAGTCTCAAATACTTTAGTGGTCTTTGCATGCCAGGACTGTTTTGCCTCTTTTATCCACACATTCGAGGCTCCGCAAAGAAATTGGTATGAAATTGTCATTCCTACCACTTCTACAAGCACTAAATCTTGCTTTGTTTTTCCTATTTTCTTTTCTTCATTTTTTCTTTAATAGCCATCCAGGCTCCTTTACTGAAGCCGTAAAAAACACAGGTTATGAAAAGCAAAAGGGAAAGGCTGTTTCCAGGCAGAGGAACGTGTCTCTGGATATGTTTGTGAACTGAGCAGCACAAGAGGGGGCCCTATCCTCAATATGTTTGTAGGATGCATCACACCACAGAGACCTGAATGGAGCCCTCCAGGCACAACTGTAATGTAAATATTAATTAACATTAATGGTCTGTGGCCTTGCCTGTCAGCTGGAAGCCAGCAAGGCTATGTGTGGCTGAGGATATTAATTTGGTTTTGGAGCCCTGAAAGCAGAGGGCCTGTTGGTACAATGAGCAGAGCAGCTTCACTCCCACTTGCCCACCCCACTCTGCCTCTGGGTCATTTTCAGGGAGGGAAATCACAACTGGGATGGGATCCTGGGGCTGCTGCAGAGAGCACTGGAGGCACAGGTGCGAGATGGGCTCATAGCTGAGCTCCGTGCCCTGCTGTGTGCTCCTCATGTTGCCAGCTCCAGGCCATGGATCCGGTGTGCTGGGAACACCGTCTGCAGGGGGTAGGTCACACTTCCAAAAACATCTCTCACTCTCTGGGCAGGTCTCTCCTCACTGTGCCTCACTCCTCTTGCAGCCAGGCACACAGCAATCCTCCGGGGCTCTGGATGAAACATCTCAAGTTCCTACTTGCTCTCGTAGTGTGGGCCCAGTTCTCAGCATCAGCACCTCGCCTGCTCTCCCTCCCTCCCTCTGCAAGCACCTCCAATGAATTATTAATTGCAGCTCATCCAATTAAAGGGCTCCTTCGTGTTAATAATTCATGGCTGTGGTTGGCTGGCAGGCTGTGCAGCACGAGGGCTGGGGCTTGGGTGAACAGAGAGGAGTGAAGTGCAATAAAGAAAGGAAGAAATCAATAGTGGAGCACAGGCTGTACACATCCAGGAGACTCTTTATTATATCTGAGAATTGCTTTCTGTGATTGCTACCATCATTACTTCTGTATTTATTTTTTAATGACTCGTCCATCATGAAGCCCAAATACATAACGAAAAAAGGCCAATTGCACTAAACCAGTTAAATTCTTTTCATGCTTGGCACTGGGTGAAAGCAGTAATGAGTTCATTTTGTCTCTACTCCCACTTACTGTGAAAGCTCCCTCATCCAGGAGCCAGTTTCATTGCTCTCTCTGTAGGTTAGGATAGATCCATTGCTTTTCCCTCTGGAAATGGACCCACCAATGATGTTCATGGGAGTAACTTGCAGCTCAGCAGCTCTGGTATGAGTATATCAGGCAGTTCCCAAGACAAGGGAATGCCAGCACAGTGTTCAGAAGAAGCATGAGTGTGGTGCTACCGCAAAACCAACCTTTTATCATGGCAAGGAAGAAAGGAAACAGGACTGGAAACCTCTCCCAAGATCTGAGATGAGTTGGCATTAGGGAGAGGGTTGACAACATAGTCTGGGCTGAGGGCCATGGAAGCTGTGCATGTTAGAGGGGATACAGCCTCCTGCAGGGCAGATCTGAAATGTGAAGGAAGGGGCATTGCAGATTTTGGTATGGGAGCACAGTCACAGGGACAAATCCAGACTGGCAGATGCCCAACCTCCTTGCTCTTTCAGAAGGAGGCACACAGAGAATGCAGGGTTGGAGGAGAAAGCCAGAGGAAATTGAAGTAGAAATGAGATTCACCTTTTTTTCCAGCGATGGCAGCCCGCTGAAAGGAAATGCTCAGTGAGGCTTTCAGCAAGGGTGTGTGGAGATGGAAGTCACACTGAGACTCAAAGGCTCCTGAAAGGTGTGTCTCAAACACAGAGTGATGGTTTACAGCCAATAAACAGACCAATAAACTGGTGGGGACTCTATTGAGCAGGAATTCGGCTCAAATCAAATCCCTGTGCCCGCAGAAGTCTTTTGTCTTCCTTTCACAGGGGTCATACCCTCCTTTTATAAGCTTGGGGACTGTGAAGAGGGGGCCAGGCAACTACTGGGAAACTCTTTTTGCAGCCTCACATGGTGAGGTTATTCTCCTTTAAACCACATTTGATGGAATCCATAAAACACCTATTGTTAGTGTGAGGTACAGCCAGCGGTGCCTGTGGGCTGTGAGGTGATTTTGAAAGAAATCCTGAGTTTGTGCAGCATCTGCTACAACAGGACTTCAAACCAGGGCTTTCCACCACTCTGCAAATGCATAATGTTGATGAAACACCGTTCCTGCATGGGAGTGTGATGTGACTGAACTACACATTTAAAAATATCTAAGAACTTGCAAAATAATAGTTATTCTTTTTTTTAACGCAAGTGATTTTAGTGCTGATTTGAGAACCCTGAGGAGAATGTGGAGTTCAGTCTTCATGGCCCATTCAGTCTTTGGTCTCTCAGCTGCAATTTCCAATTAGTGCTAATTTGATTGTGGTTTCTGTGGTGTGGACCATGAGGACCTTTTACACTCAGCTGATCTGGCACTGCAGCTTGGTGGATCTTCCCCAATGGACAGCAGATAATTTGAGACTCTGCCCCCAGCCCGGTTTAAATGTTTTGCTCAGCCCCAGTTCCTGGTTAGGCTGGTTCTGAAGATGTTCAGGCCGGCATCCATTCACTCATCATTTCTGTTTCCCAAAGTCACATCCTAACTCCTGGCTCCATATACTAAATGTGCATTGTGTGTGTCAGGTACCACCAAAATAAGGCCACAAAACTATAAATTGGCACAAAGGGAGGAGACAAATCCCATGAAACAGCAAGGGATGTTTAGTGGAGAGCTCTGGGTGGCTGAGGAGGCATCTCTGGTCCAACTCTTTGCATGAATGGCTCAGTAATCAGATGCTGAACATGCTCAAGGGAAATGGCAATTAGTGAGAGTTATTTTAATATCTCAGGAGGAAGAGAGGACAAGGTGGATCGAGGCACTGCCATCCCAGGAACCAGCTCTTCTGCACAGGTTTGGGGACAGGATCTGGCATGTGGCACACACCTCTGCCAGCTTCTCCAAGCCACAGCTGCATCCCCACACAGCTTTCTCCTTTAAAAAGAAAAGGGAGCTATGGACATCATTTTCCAGGTTTTTGCAGTAGCTCAATTTGTTCCCTGTGTACTCAAAGATCAATTCCACAGAATGAAACCAAAGTGAACCTGTAACATCTCTGTGCTTGTAAACAAGAACAAATTCAACAGAAAATAGCAGAAGACCGAATTTCTGCTTTGGTTGTTTTGGGTTTTTTACCTTTAGTGATATTTTCATAAGGGGAAAATTGATCTTACCTCAAACCTGGAGTTGAGTTCTTGGAAAAAACTCGCTTTCAGCTTTCAATAAAAAGCTGCAGAGGTGGGCACAGATGGTGCCCCACTCCCAAACACCTCTCTGGAAGCCCCGGTGCAAATCCAGTTCCCTTCCAGCACTGCTTTGTACAATTTGATTTTCTACCCGATTCTCTCTCTGCTGTTTGCTTTATGTGTCTGTTAATATGTAAGTCTGGTCTTTTTTATTTTGCTTGTATTTTTGGTGCTTTTTTTTTTCTCCTTTCCCTGCTTAGCACTAAACTGCAGCACACGCATTGTGCTTTCAGCCGCCTGTGATCTGTCAGTGGGCCCAGGAGCTTAGTCTGAACAGGCTATGCAAATATTGTCTCAAAATTACAAATATTCAGAATGGCAGTAATATATGGGGCTTTTGTTAAAGCATCTTGTTTCATGGGCTTAACCACAGGCTGGAAAGCACGGAGATGTTGACGTGTTATTTGTACAAGGGACACACACTCAGGTGTACACAAAAGCACAACATTGTACAAATAGCAGTTCAGGCCATAAATATCTTGGCAAAATTGCTCCCGAATCAAAACAGCTCCCAAAAGAGACATGATGGAAATGAAGTCAGACTGCACTGCTTTTGGGGCACACACCCTGCTTGCTTTATTTTTCCCCCCTCTGAAAACGGGTGGAAAACTCCCTGTGCTGTGGAGCCTATTCTGGATCAACACATTTAGTAACAAAATGTACCTTTGTATCTAAAAATCTGAGCGTCATGAATATTTAACCTGGGAGGAAAGAATGATTTTGTCAGTGTGTGAAGCAGTCCCAGAGAGGCTCGAATTCTGCCTAGTTTCTATTAACTCTCCTTCTCTGTAAACACACTGAGTCATTTGCTGCAGGAGAGGTGTGTGAGCACTGGGAGGGAAAGGCACATGGGTGTGAAGAAAAATCCCCACTGCCATGCAAATGGAGAGAAATGGATGGGCTGGGCTAAGTGCTGCCTCCAGCCTCAGTCCTGGCTCTGCACAGCCAAGCTGAGCTGCAGGTTTGAGCCTGACAACAGCACAAATTTGAAAGGTCTCCTGCACTGCTAAAAGAAGTATGAAGCGTGTCTGTACACACTGACCAACCTCCCACGGGACAAATCAGAGCCCCAGAGCCACCCAAGGAGAATCTTATGTTGGTGAAAATACGAATGAAAATATCTTTCCTCTGCTCATCTCCAGTTGCTTCACACCAAACTTGTTCCCTGTGGAAAGACATTGAGGTTATTGGGCTGTGATGGTCACCCAAGGACCTTATGAGCCACGTGAACACATGAAACCTCCAAGCTACGAACAGAATGAGAGGCAGGAGCTGCCTCTGATTTTGTGATCCTGGCTTGGGGAAGCTTCTGAACTCAGGCAATCATATCAGTACATGTTGAAGTTGAAGGCCGCAAACCTCTGAGTTAAACATATCTCAATAATCTGGCTGTGTGCCAGGGCACCAGCAACTTCAGTTTGTTGTTCTCCACTCTGTTTTTCTCTGTACTTGCTGAGATCATTCTGTATTTCAGATTCCTTAGTCCAGCCTTTGGACAGCAGCCAGGGCTGGGGAGGTGAAAATGTAAATCTCCCTGAGCTGAGAGTGGGATAACTTTTGGACTATGTGGAAAGAGAGATTAACCTGGGGAGAGGAGGGTGCTGCAGCCTTCCCTTCCCCACTCTGCACCAGCACATCCCAGGGGTGCCCCGGGTACAGCAGGTTTAATAGGATTTGCCCCTTCCATCTCTCCATTACTCCAGGTTTCATATGACAAGGGATACAGTGCTCATACATTCTGCCTGGACCAGTCACGCTGTTTTGCAAAAGGAGCTGGTTTGCCATCAGCCAGCAGCTTTATCCTAAGTTGCTTTTTCCCTCCTGTCTCTACCATGCAGGTGCCTGGAGAAGCCTTTCATATGGGCTGCTGGTACCAGGCTACCATCCAGAGGGGAAAGACACGGTGCTGGGAGCACCAGGCACTTGCTGGATAAGGCACTAAAGGGACAGCTCTGGTCAGGAAATCAGAGTCAGGTTTACAGCTGGGGCAAGGATGGGTTTTGAGAAGGCTCAGATGTTTAAAGTAATTCTCAAGATCCTGCTGGCTTGAAGCAAACACTTGCTCTAGAATCCTTTCCGATGAAAATCCAGATCATGAGCAGCAGCAAAATTTGCAAATGAAAGGAAATAATGATAATGGCTGCACATGACACTTGTCACTACAAGATTTCAAGCACCTTACCCTCTGGATCTTTACAGCTCTGCTCTCTCTGCTTTAAGGGTAAATAACCTATCCTCTGGCCACAGACTTGAGCCTTTCCCTGTGTAGGACTCAAGACCTAACCCTGGACTGTGTCACTCAAGTCTTCCCAGGCAGAGGTGGCCAAAACTGTGAACAGGATACAGAACAGCTGTTCCCTGCTGTTTGAGCAGGGCCTGTTGGTGTCTACTCCCCAAACTCCCAGACCATGTCCCTCAATTGCCATCAGTGGGTAAGATGGACACACTCCAACGGGACAGACAAACCTATACATTCCATATCTGTTAGCCTTTTCCACCCCTGGGCTCTGTGTGTGTGCATATATACAGCTGAACACATCTGTGCGTATATTCAGGACCTTTTAAGTGTGTACACATAAATATATGCCAGTGTACCTATTATATATAAATACACAGCCAGCCTCTTGCTCTCTCTATAAATGCAGTGTGATCAATAACATTTCTAGTGCAGGGGGCGAGCAAAGCGCCTTGTTAAATTAATAATTGCACAGGAACCAAATCCTTTCTAATAAAATCTTCTAAAACCTTTCCAAAAATTTCTACTCCAAGGCCACTTTTCCTGTGAGACCTGTAATTATTGAGAATGCAAAGAAAGGAGCATAACTAGCCTCTCTTAGCAGCTGCCTGATGGACACAAAAATGGGGCTGCACTGAGAAGGTGGCCCCTGTGGAGTCTCCTGATTGAGACACAAACCTGTGGCTTGTGCTGTCCATCTCCTCACAGGGTTTATAATTAAAGCTGCATTGCTGTTTACATTCCAGCAGCACCTGAAAGCCCCACTGCAAAAGGTGCTGTGCAAACAGAGAGGCAGCAGCCTCACTGCAAAGGATTTACAGCCCTGAGAGATAAAGTGTGCCAGAGGGAGGGCTGTGCAGAGGGGTGAGGAAGAAGAAGGACATCAAGTCCTTCAATGCTGTATGTTAACAGAAGAAAAAGTCAGGGGCCAAGCAGCTGCCACTCAACCTCTCGGATTTAATCTCCAAGAAACACACGTGTGGCTTGACCCAGGCACAGCCATGTTATATTTATGCGTGTGATCTCCCTACACAGCAGCAGTGATGCCTCTTAGCTACACCTGACGTTTTTGGTACCTCTCAGGCATTATCTGACTGCAGGAATCCCTTAAGTGAAGAATATTTAGAGTGGTGGAGCTCCCAGTGAAAACACCCTTGCCCCAAGCACAGCTCCAAGGAGGCTTCCCCGGAGCTGGGGAAGGGGCAGGGCAGCTGCTCTGTGCTGCAGTTGCATGACATGGAGGTCCTGTTCCTGGCCAGCAAGGCAAGGAAAGTCTGGGAGGTCTGTGCCTGTGGTTGACAGAACCAGAGGATGCTGAAGTGGTCTGGAGCGCCGGAGAGGAGGAATCCCCAGGCTGACGGTGTTGTGCATCTCCTACAGCAAATCCCATTGCAGCGGGTGCAGTGAGGATTGCTCCCAGCCAGAGCAGGCAAGGAAGTGTGCCAGTGCCTTGTCCACAGCAGCATCTTGCCTGCACTCCCTGGAAAAATCACTCCCTATGAATGAGGCACAATCTTCTCTGGCAAGGCCATTGTTTCTTTGAGGCTTTTCATTAGCTGGGGAGCCATCCATCCCAGGCAACATTAGTGCTACAGGGAAGGAAGGCAGGAATCAGGGAAGTTAGCGAGTCGTGGGCTGTGTTTGGTTAAACGCTGTCTTCAGGCTTCAAAACTAATGCATATGGAAGGGGGTGTGATGTGGGGACACTCAGCTTCCTTCCTCCGAGTTAATTAACCTCCCTCACCTCCGTGCTGTTATAGACACAGGCACTTCTGCTGCATATGTCAGGGGCATAATTAGCACAGGCTGAGCAAACCACACACAGGATGGAAACGTGCCTGCAAGAAGGACACAAGTGACAGCCAGGCTTGGCCAGGGACAGCCAGCCTCGGCACGGTGACCCGGGATGGCAGGAGTAAATCCGAGCTGCTGGATGGAAAGATAAGGGCTGCCCTCTCTCCATTTCCTTCATCTGCTGTCTGCTGGGAGGCTGCAGCCACCAAAGGGGAGCAGATTCACTCCTGAGGGGGTGGCAAGGGTTAGGAGCAGCTCAGTGATGGAGAAAAGTCTTCCTCAATTTCTATTACTCTCACACCCTCAGTATTTCCAGCGTCTTGGTGCCCAGAGGGCACAACTTTCCTCCCTCATTCAGATCCTCAGGGAACCCTTCTCCATCACACTGGAGAAAATCTGCTCCCTCCCTGCCCCCTTGGCAGCTTTGCTCAGCCCTCAGCTTCCAGCACCTCTGCAGCCAACACCCCATCACCCCCCAGTAACCTAAGTTCCATATTCCCATCCCTTGGGATACTGACATCTCTGCTGTGAGGAGAATGAACCCCTTTTGCAGAGAAGACTGAGGAGACCACTGATAGAGAGAAAGTGCCTTGCGTGGCGGCAGGTGTGCAGGGGTGGATCCCTGGGGAGGTCCACCACCTCTCAACCTGCTCACACTGCTCATTTCATGGGACCCCTGGCCCTCACTCCTCAGTCTCAGTGGATCCTTCCATGCCTGTTGATCGATTCCATCCAGGCTGGCTTCTGTTCTTCCATCCACTTCATTTATTGCTTCTCCTGATACACCTCTCCCATAGATTTCAAGCATCCTGGGGTGACCCTGCTCCACGACTGAAGACCCCCAGGGCCACTGTCATGCAGATCCCTGTGAGTGGAAGACGTGAGAGGAACAGAACGGAGAAAGCTGATGATTCCCTGCAAGGCCTCCCCTCTTCTGCAGCTCCCAGCTCCTGGCATTGCCTCCTCCCTTCTCCCCAGAACCACAAAACACACATGCAAAATATCCCAAATTTTTAAATGTTGCTGTTTTAGAGAAACTTAGTACTTGTTCCAGCCGCAGACACTAAATCATCCCTCTCCCCTGGACGTGTGCTGAGGAAGGGAGGCCAGTGATGAATGGGGCTGTCCGTCTTTACACTGGGAGCAGCACAGCTGTGTGAATCTCACTGTGCAACCAGGACTCTGTGCAAACTCAGCATCCCCCCTGCTTCCTCCCCTCCGAGTGACAGTGACTGATTGTCCACTTTTGCAGAGCACTGCCCAGCACCAGCCATGGCTTCCAGCACCTCCTGAAAGTGAGGAGGAGAAGGGGGGAACCTAACCCTCAAGTCATCACAGTTCCCGCATTTCCTTGGCAAGCCATAATTCCTGTGGTGACTTTGCAAACAATCAGGCCACAGAAATAAAAGAGAAGTGCTGGAGAACTGGACGTGAGAGGGGGGAGGAGAAAGGGCAGCCTGGATTTTTCCTGCGGGGAAGTGCAGCCAAGGTGTTGAGCACCTGTAGCAATTTTCATCCTTTAGACAAATTCTCGAGGTAAGTATTGATGCTCTAATGGAGTGTAATCAGACTGCAGTTCTCTGCATAGAGCTCTTGGACTGGGGGTCTAAGAGAACTTAAATTGTTGGCAAGGCTTAGGCAATGAATGGACAACCCATCCAGGCTCCCCATACCATTTCCTACTGTTTCTGCCCAGGGAAGCTGTGGCTGCCCCATCCCTGGAAGTGTCCAAGGCCAGGCTGGATGGGGTTTGGAGCAATCTGGGATAGTGGAAGGTGTCCCTGCCCATGGCAGGGGGTGGGATGAGATGAGCTTTAAGGTCCCTTCCAACCCAAACCATTGTAGGATTCTGGGATTCTGTGATTCATGCCTGCCTTGATGTACATGGCTGCTGCCTTCACTTGGTGGTCCAATCTCAGCCCTAATGAGACAGGAATATCTAGTTCTTCCAGAAGATCTGGATGCAATCCTGCCACTGAACTGCCCTCTCCCCTAGCAGACTCCAACAGTTATGGACACTTTTTCCTCATAACCTGTATGCCTGTAAACCAGCAGGAAATTTTCCAGAGATGATCCTGGTCTGTCAGGGGCTTCATTGCAATTACCGCATCTCAGCAGAATGCTTTGCTTTCACCAAATCACCACATTCTGCGAGGAAAAATAGGAGAGTCCCAAATCAGTCAGAACATTTCTGATCATCTCCCCATTCTCTTCCTTAGCTGATGGAGATGTGCTGTGTACCAGAAACAGAGTTATGGAAAATGGAATGAGCTCTAGGGCTCACCCCACATGCCTGGAGGGGAAACAAGGGGCTAAAGAAGGAAAGATGTTGAGATACGACCTTCATCCAGAACTTCACATAAAAAGATTTAACTTAGAGCAGTAGGATGGGTGGCTTCACTGCACAGAGGAGTCCTGAGAGTGTGTCTGAAGAAAGGCCCTTGGCCCTGTGCTTTGGAGAGGTGACAGTGTGGGAGTCTTACCTGCTCTAAGTAGACCCAGGTGAAGAGGAGAGGGTGAATAATCACTGGCTCCATTTGTGCAGGCAGCTCCTGTAGCAGACTAGAGGAAGGGTTACCTCGAGACCCTAAACTTGGCATAGGTCCCCTCAAGGTAGGGTTAAGGCCACCGGTGTCATCCACACCTGGAGTCATTCCAAACCAGACCAGTGCAAACTGGAGATGGACTAAAACCCAGGGCTCTGCAGCCAGAGATGCAACTCCTCCCCACCATCATGGGGTGAGTGCCTCGCTGAAGGGGGAAAAGAAAGAACTGCAGATGGAAAATGGCATTTTCAATATGCTGGAGTACCTGGGAATGAAGGTAGACTCAGGGAACGGCAGTGAGAAGAATGGCAGGGAGCTGGGAATGGCTCCTTGCCTTATTCCTATGCTGCTCCACTCCACACTCAGATAAAGTGGTCCCTTCTCTTCAGCCTTCTCCTTTCTAGTCACACACTCCGTTGGTTAATTCTCTCCTCGTCGAGATCAGAGATTAGATAGAGCCTGGATTTATAGCTAGTGAAAATAAAAAGAGCTGCTCCTATCAAGGATTCAAATGATTAAATATCCCACCCTAGAAATACTTTTAACTTCACTTACAGTACAATTTCACTTACACGCTGATGCAGTTGACAGCGCTAACAAAAGCTGCTTGAGTAATATGGAGCCTGAAGAGAGAGAGAAAGAAGCTGGAGGAATGAGAACAAGGGATAGAGACAGAAATGGTGGGAGAAAGAGAGAAATGGGATTAGATAGTGAGATGTAAAGAGAGGAAAGGAAAGGCAGGAAAAGAGAAGGAAGGAGGAGGTTGGCTCTCTTTGCCTGCAGCATTAAATGTACAAGAGCTAAACCAATTAAACAATGAAAGGAAAGCAAAGGATTAAACGAAGGGCTATGTAAAACAGCTCCTCTAATCCAGCTCATTTACTGCTCTTTATTCTCCATTTCCCTCTCATGTTGATCCCCAGATTGAACAGCACCAGACTCGCTGTGCCTCACCCACGCAGGGTCCTGCTGGCCCGGAGGTGTGCCCTGTGTGCTCCTCCTCCTCTCCTGCACCTCCCAGGGCCACCCAGGCTGGGGGACAGCAGAGCTGAGTGCTGACAGCACTGACCTGGGGATGCTCCATGGCAGAAGGAGCCTGTCCCAAGATGTGGCCTCACCCAAGGTTGGACTTCTACTCCCTGGCCAGGGACAACCTCAGCAAAGCCCCGAGAGCCTTTTTGTGAAACAGGGCTGGCCTCCACCATCACTGCCAACAGATATGGGGAGGGACTGCTCCACTCTGAGTGCTGCTGGAGACCCCTTTTGGACAAAGACTCTGAGATGCTGTGGTGATCCAAAGGACAAAAAGGAATTTTCAGGGCAGTTTCTGCTCCTGCCTTCTCTGTGGCTCCTCTTTTCCCTCAGTCCCTTCCTTTTCACAGCTGCACAGACATAGGAGCTGTGAGATTGGGAGCAGGCACAGCCCCAGTGACACAGGATTGCTGCCCCCCTGCCCAAGGCACAGCCTTCCAGAGGTTCCAGCATGGGAAAGAGCATTTCCACTCCCTATGCCACAGCTCCTGCATGCCCTGCTGATGCTGGGATCCACCACAGCTGCCCTCATGTGCTGTGTGGGGCAGGGGGTCCTGCAGAAACCACGGTACTCATGGGGAAGGTGACTGGATGGACAAACAGGACATGGGTGGGGACAAACATCACTTACCCACCTTCTCCTTTCCCCCTCTTTCTCCACTTGTCTGATGGCCAAGAATGATTGTTTCTTTTCTGGTTACTTCCTACAGTTCTGATCTCAGCCTCAGGGAGAGCAGAGGGAGCGCAGAGCAAGTCATTTGGGGAGGGACGCTGGGGGAAATGTGGCTCCCTGGAGGAGGTTATCTGTGCCTGGTCCCTGTCTTCAGGGGTGCAGTTCAATTTGGAAATTACTTTTTTTCCCCTTCAGCACTCCAGAGCCACAGATCATTTGAATTCACCCTCTCCTTTCCTTTCAGGAGACAGAAAGGCCCCAGCCGTACTTGAAATGAGACAGATGCGTATGGAATTGTGGTTTTAAAAGCATTTTTCAGTTCAGTTCTCTCCTTTTCTATACACAGCAGTCCAATGTGAGCTGACTAATAAATGCATTATCTTTTTTTTTTTTTCCTTTCCTAGGAGGGTTTGATATGGCAGCTCCATAGATCAGCTTGGTCTCCAGGGATATTTCTGCCCTAAACAAAATGGAAATTGTCTGCCCCCTCACAAGCCCTCAGTAACTCATACAATAAAGAGGATCCATAAATATTTGGGTAATTACAGTCCTTTCACCTAAATTCCATAACAGGCAGAGCACTTTCTTACGGGGTCCTTAAATGGCTGTCGTGTGTTGCTGTTCACAGTCCTGGGTTGCCATGAGCACCTGATTCCCCCTAAATGGTCAAGCTCCAATGGTCTCTTCCCAAGCAGTCAGCAAAGGTTGGGAATGTTGCATAGCAGAAGGGTGAAAGTTGGGTAATGAATAATAAGTGAGATCATGGAATCCCAGACCGGTTTGGGTTAGGAGGGACCTCAAACCCATCTCATCCCCCCCCCTGCCATGGGCAGGGACACCTTCCACTATCCCAGGCTGCTCCAAGCCACATCCAACCTCGCCCTGGACCCTTCCAGGGCTGGGGCAGCCACAGCTTCTCTGGGCACCCTGTGCCAGGGCCTCCCCACCCTCACAGGGAACAATTTCTTCTTAATATCCTATCCAAACCCACTCTCTGGCAGTGGGAAGCCATTCCCCCTTGTCCTATCACCCCATGCCCTTGTAAATTGTCCCTCTCCATGTTTCACAAGGGCTCCCTTAGGTCCTGGAAGACACAATATTGCTTTATTTATTTTATGTACAATTCACACAGAGCAGGTATCTTTTGTCTCATGCCCCATCGTGAGTCACCAAGACCCCTCTGTGGCCAGCTCCTGGAGCTGGAGATCAGAGGATCCCTGCCCCTGGAGCCAGGCTTGGCTGGAATCTGCTGGAGCCAGGCCCTCTTAGTGCAGTGACAGCCGTGGAGATTAATGCATCTTATAATGATATTATTACTGCGTTGGTGTTAATATTTTACTGCTTGTTGTCACCACTCTGCAAGGCAGATCCAGCTGCACATATATCTGATCTGGATGGTCTGCAGCCCTTTGTACCTTCCCTGGGATAGTTACACCAGGCTCATGCTACAGCTATTTGCTAAAAATAACAGAGAGACCAAAATGGGGAGTATGTATTTCAAAGGGAAAGGTTCAGTGAAGGTTTGGGCTGTTTTATTTCCTCCCCTCCCTCCCTGCCTCCTCAGGGAGGACTACAGGGTGTGCAAGACCCTTTTTAAAAAACCCTTCTTGAAATCAGGGTGTCTGGAGCTGCCCTGGCTGCACTCCCCAGCCCTCTGCCCTTTCCCCAGGGCTCATCTCTACTCTTTGATGACCTCTTGCAGCACAGCCACAGTGACAGGATGGTCACAGGTTCACTTTGCCCAACCCATGGCAGTCACAGACACACAGAGTAGATTTTCATAACGTGTTTTACTTTCTTGACTTTCCACGATCCTCCAAAGAGCCCCTCCTCTGTGAGACCACCAGGCACCCTGGGCTGGCTGGGACCATCTGGAAAGCAGCACAGTCACTGCTCCTGCCAGGAGGAGGGACGGAGAGGGCTGCAGGAATAGGTTTGGGCTGGGCTAGAGGGGAGCTCTCGGAGGAGCTGGTGACTGGCAACCCCAGCGTGGCAATGAAAAGCTGTTAAGCTTTTTTTCCCATCAAGGGCAGCCTCCTGTCTCCAGGGGTAACCAAGCCCAGCTCCCTCCAGAGAAGGTTTGAGCACTCCTAGAGCTGGTATCAGACCTTGTCAGTCACAAACTTTTTATAACAAACTGTTTCATCAAATGCTTCATTTTCTCTTTTTTTTTTTTTTTGTCCCTGCTTCCCTTTTCCTCCTGCTACTTAGGATTTTTTTTCTTTCCTTGCTATGGGTGATGGTGCTTCTAATCAGCACTTTCCATGTCTAATTGCCTCATTGTGAGCTTCTCCCTGAACCTGTCAGACACCAGCTCACACTTCTTGCCTTACTTGTCACAAGAAAAATTGTTCTTTTAAATGTGTCTGGGAGAGACACAAGGACATGGAATGCTCCAGGGAGAGAGGAGGATGGAGGAGTGACTGACTGCAGTTACTCAGTGCATGGGATTTCTAAAAGCTGCCCCTCCCCAGCTTACCTGGAGATACACAAACATAGCAAAAAGACAATTCTCTGTCTCAAAGACATCACAGTCCAAAGTCTGTTGACACTGAAAAGTCCCTGTGGAAGTTGTGCCTGCTGTGATTATAGCAGAGGATGAGTGGATTACTCAGTGAAACAAACCATCCATGGCAGGAGGGATTATTTTGCATGTTAGAGGGAGATCTGGGGACTTTAAATACTAATACTCCATTAATGATTAATGTATCTCTTGCATACAAACCAGCTTGATGACCTATTCCCTCCCTGCCTCAATCACAAGTAGAGAAAAAAGTTTGGTTTTGCTGCACCAGGTTTGCATTCATGTGAGAAATTCCTGTCCTGTTCACAGGGCTCTGAATTCTACCTCCCACACTCAAGTCCTCTGTTATCCACCTAAATTAGATTATTTGTGAAGCAGGTTAATGCTCACCCCTGGTGATAGCAGAGCAGTCTTTCAGGCTGAGGTATTTGTGGTTGTCATCTCCTGATAAGAAGATAACAGTGTTCTTCCACTAGCACATGAGCTTCAGTGCTGGCAGATCTCTCAGGAGCTGGCAGAGAGATAGAGGGGGAGTTACGTGTTTGTGCAGCTCAGCTCAGAGTTCCCTTGCTAAGATAAATGATGACCTTGGTCTCACCTCCACCTGCTCTGTCTCAGATTAAGCAGGTGACAAAGCTGATGTCACATCTCCAGGTTTTGCCTGAAGTAATTTGGATAGTTCCACTTCATGGCAGTTATATGATAATGGTGACACATTGGTCTTGTCCCTTACGTTTACTCCCACAAGGTTCTCTCTGTGAGCCGCTTCTGCCCAGGTCCCTCTCATCTCCTCAAGAATTAGTCAGGGGCAGAGTTTTATTCCCAGTAAATAATATCTTTATGCATCCGTGCCTTGCTTACAAGTCAAGAAATCACAGCAGTTTCCTTTTCCAGCTTTCTCTTTGTGTTGTGGAGGATTTTTTGGGGTAGGGGTCAGAGTGGCCCCCATGGCAGTGGCATTTTCAGAGCCTGCTCTTGGGAGCATTGGCAGGAGAAAGTGTCCAGGAGCTCTCAGTGGCATTACTCTGTTCTTGCTGTCTCTCTCCTGGGGTAGATTTTAAGAAGTTTCCCCAAGTTCTCCTCTACCTGCTCAGGATTCTACGACTTTATAACCGCTGCAGAGCTGGGAGAGCTGGCTGCTGACAGGTGAGGTGGTTACAGAGCAGCTTTGACCTCCTGGGGAGGCACAAGCTCAGAGATATTTAGCAGGACACAATCAGAGGGCAAAGTAGAGAGGGGGAGAGGTTGACTGGGGGCCATGGGAAGTGACACACCTGTCAGAAACTGACGGTAACCTGCACATTTAGGTGTAAAAATATTCCTTCAATCAAGGCAAGATCTGCGACTCACAAGGACAGAGCTAAGGCAGCATCTTCTCCTTGTCTCAGGAAATTAATTTAGAATAAAAAGTGTGGAGGATTCAAGAGCAGGAGGGAAGGAAGAAAAGCAATCAAGCAGTGCCTGTACATTGTCCCAGGTCCCTGCCCCTCTTGTCTCTGCATCCCACTGGGGACATGGTACAGATGTTTTTTCCAGGAGCAAAACTTCTGCTTCACGCCCTACCATACAGTTAAAGCCCCCAAAGCTGATGACAGCCTCGAAAGTGGTTTTACCTTTAAACCACCTCCTGCCCTGATGCCCAGCTCCCTGCCCAGGAAGGCACCCAGCAGTGTCCAGCCCCATCCTCAGCCCCACAGCTCCTGGGAGGAGTCAGGGTGATCCCAGGGGGACACCTTTGCCCAGCTCCTGCCATGCTCCACCAGATTCATGTGAAGTAAAACAGAGTTGAATTTGGCTTTTTTTTCTGATTATGCCAATAATTCTTTTGCTGCACTTTTCAAATCCCTTGCTGCCTGCGTGTGGGATACAAATGACTCCACCTATGCATTTCATGGCATTTGTGAATCATTAGGCCTCGCTTAAGAGGGTTTACATCACTCCACGCTCATCTTTCTCCTCCTAGCCTAATTCTGGGCTTTGGCCAAATAGTATTCAGGCTTCGCTTCCATCCCTTTACCTTCAGTTCTTTATGTATTATTGAATGATTCAGGCACTTTCCATTGGGATGAATTGGAAATACACAATGGAAAATGCAGTTTTTCAAAGGAAAAATTTACATTTGCTAGAGTTGGTTTGTTTATTTGGAAAAATCAACATGCAATATAAACTTTCAGCCAGAAAAAAGACTGATTAAAAATAGAACCATGGCTCAAATATTTCAATTTTCTAAATGCTTTGCTTGAAAGCAGTCTAACAAAATAGTGAACTTATTTTAGCTATGACACACCAAACACTGCCTCATAAAAATCAGGAGCTGGACACCTCCAGTTAAGATCTCTTGAGAGGAATTCCTCTTATACTTGTGATTCACAGTGTATCAGGCTCATTGCAGAACTCCAGGATATTTTTTGGATATTCTTTGGAATTCTGTTATCCCTATTTTTGCAGCAAGCTGGGATTCTACAACTCCGACAAGGATTGAATCACTAAAGACAAAGAGATGCTTAATACTGAACTGTTCTGAAAAACTTCACAGACATTCAGGAAATGAACCCAAAATGTTTCATTTCTTTTGGTGCTGCTTTGGTTTGGTTTTTTTTTCCTTTAATTTTTCAAAACTGGAAGTAGTTGCAATGGAAATATTAAAATTTCAGTGTTTTTTCACTTTGCAGCTTTTTTTTTTAGATTTCCTCATCTATAATAAATGTCTAATTAAAGTTTTTACTGCAAGCTAGGAAAAATCCTGGGGTAGAAATTTCAAATGGAGCTCTGTGCTGCTTTTTATGATGACAGAAGATTAAGACCCAGCAAAAAGAAGAATTGGAGCGAGACTCTTTTCCCACATGTTGATCATGGTGGGCTCACAATAACGAATTTAAGAGGAATTTTGGGCAGGTACAAAGCAGGGATCCATCACTGTTTTGTCTGAGAACAGAAGCATCACAAGGACAGTCCTGCCTAGAGAAGAGCAGCGTGAAACTTCAGCTGTGCCCAGGCTCCATCTCAATCTCCACTGCAGTTTTGGCATTACCATCACCACTCCGTGGGTTTGGGATGAACTCCAGTGATTCCTGGGGGACAGCTGCATTCTTAAGATGTGCCAGGCAAAAGGCACTTCATGACCCCAGGGAAACCCTGGACATCCTGATCATCCTCACCTGCTCCCTTCTGTATCCCACCCATCCCTCTTCCCACCCTGGAAAGTGATAAATGCAAAAGGCTTCTGTACCCTCTGTGCTTTTGGGGGTTTTTTAGCACCCGTGGGATTCATATTGATTTTGAACCGGTCTTGTCTGCCCGAATTCCGGAGCTGGCAGACTCTGGACATCATTTCAATCGCTTCAGCACTCCCAGGTGTAGGGTGCCCTCTTTTTATTTTTAAGGCATGTAATAAAGAACAAAATTAATTCCATGTCTGATTTATGCCCAAAGCCACCATTCTTTGTTCTTCCAGCTGAGATTTGATTGGATTTCATTAGTTTCTTTCCCATAGAGGCAGATAATTTTCTTCAGGTTTAAGTTGGAGTGTTTCTGAGTTTGTCTGGGGTTTGGGGTTGTTTTGTTATTATTGTTAAATAGCTGAGAAATAAATCCTAATATTTGTCTGTATGAAGCCATTCAAACAAAAATAAATAACACACCTTTTTAAAGTCAAAAGCACAAAATTTTTGCATAGATAAATCTGTTCAACAATTCTTTCCTTTTGCTATTTATTGACTCTCCTGTGTCGTTAAAAGGTATTGTCATGAGATGCTTTTGGCACATTTATAACAGACCCAGCAAATGATTTACTCACCCCGTCTTGCAGACCTGCATTTTCTAACAATTCCAGCTTAGCAGCTTTCACCTAAAAAAATAAAAAACAGACTAGACATGCCTAGATGGGCTGGCAAACTCCTTTCCTGCCTGGAGCTTCCAGAAGGAAATAAAATATTCCTCCCTGATCTGTTGATCCCACCTTTGAGAACAGATTGGCTTAAGGATGTGGCTGGGGTTGGCAAGGCCAGGTTCTGGGAGGAGAGATAACAGGGACTGTGACAACACACACCAGGTTATCAGAGCTGAGCCTGAGCACAGCTGGCGCTAAAATCTGACTCCAGAGTGAGTCCTCACTGCTCTTGACCACTTAAAAGGAGTCTGAGTGTGATCCTGGTGAGATGGAACAGAGGGAGGGGGAAAAGGAAGGGAAAAGGAAAGGGAAAGGAGGGAAGAGGAGAGGAGAGGAGAAGCTGGGGAAACAACTAGAGGACAATTAAGATGGTGGGGAAAAAGCATCATTAGGTGGTAACAGAACTGAGTTTAACTCAGACTTAAATGTTCTTCTACATTACAAGACTGACCTGTCCTTGATGTTCCTATGGGCTCCAGCAGCCAGAGAAAAGATTTTTATCATGCTTTAAGGAGCTCAAAGCAGTGTGTGCCCAGCTGGTACATCTCAGCCTGCAAACTGCCATTGCCAGAGCCCAGCACAGCTTCTCCCCTGCCAATGCAGGAAGGAATTTCATAGAAATCCACAACTTCTTAAAGTTCCGAGACCACAGCTTGCAACTAATTATAGAAATAAATAACTAGTGACTGGAGCCATCTGTTCTTTATTTGGCAGTGCCTTTCTTCGGCAGGAAATTAGCACACCTGCAACCTCTGTGTCTTCCTGAGGATGGGTCACTCTGCCCTCTAAACCACAGACGAATTGCTGGAGCACAGACAACCCTCTGGAGATGGTGCTGCTCATCCTCCTTCTCCTCACCCCCAGGGGAAAATAATTAATAAGCTCAATTGAGTTTCATTAGTTACTCAGGCTGAGGGGAAGCAGGGATGAGGAGGTGTAGTGATAAATACATATTTATCACCACAGTTTGAACCTCGTTATTGGTGCAGAGCTTGGAGGGTTTGGCTCCCCCAGCCAGGTGCATCCTCCCCAGCAGAGCAGGAGTCAGAAGCTGTGGGGTAAACATCACCCAAATACAGACAATTTAACAGGAGGTTTCCAAAGTCTCCAGAGGAGGTTAAATCAGGGCATAATGTGGGAAATTCTATTTTCTCTCTCTTTTTCCTCCCCACTCTCATATTTCCCTTGGTTTAATCTTTGGCATTGAGGTGTTCTGTACAACTACGATCATGGGAATGAATTTTAAAAGGATTATTAGTTTTACTCTTTTTTATTTTTTTTTTCAATTTGACTTTTAGCTTAAGTCAAAAATATTTCAGGTCTTTAGAGCCGTAATTAGACATATTGTGCTTAACCAAATGCCAGATAATTTGTACGCACTTGAGGTAAATCTTTTGCTGGAAAGGTAGGCAAATATTGAAATATGTAATGAAAATGAAAGGAAGCATGAATAAAAAAAACCCCCACACAACTATTTTAAATCTTTTAAATTACTTTCTCTTCTCCCTCTCATTAGTAAATATTTTAGTTATTCTTGCCCTTAACAAATCCTCCTTTCAGGGCTTCTGTGTGTCTTTCTCTCTCATTAGCATTTTTTTTTTTTTTGAATAAGTCATAAAGACCTGGTTATTTTTAAAGTTCTCGTCTAATACACGATGCAGATGCAGGACCAGAGAGAGAGAGAAGTAGCCGTGTTGTTAATTCATTCTAGGCAGGGATTTTTTTCTTCCTACCTTTAGATGAGAAGGAGTTTGCTTTTGGCTGAAAACATTCAAAGTAAGTGCAGCACTTTGGGAAATAGCACATAAAGGGACTTTAGAGGGAGGGAGAAATGAAAAGGATGGAAAAGTTGAACAGTGACAGAGGTAGTCAGAGAATTTACAAATTATTTTCTCTGACAATGTAGACAGCTCCAGGAGGCTGCCTTCTCTTTCAGGATAAAGTCACTTGTCATTCCGTTAGGGAAAGACAAGGGATGTGTCAGGAGTTATTTGAAATGTAAAGTATTGTTTTTAGCTTCTTTCTTGCTCATTATTGTAGTAGCAAAGTGCTCTCTCTGTGCTGATGGAGAGGCTGAGATTGCAGCAGGGAAGGAGGGCTGCAGGACCACGGGGGCTCAGAAATTCCCAGGATTGGGATAGACCATGGAGAAAAAAGGATTTGGGGACCCACAGGATTGAAGAGATGGGGCAAAGGAGTAGGTTTGTACCAGGAATGAGGGGAAATGGGGTGTATGGATAGCTCTGTAACGCTGATCAGCTCAGGAAGGGCTGCAGGGAAGGGGGACAGCCCAGCATCAGGGACCCCCTAAGGATACGAGGCTGCACAGACAAGGGTACCAGGAGATACTCACATGTAGGGGAGCACTGACTCTTTGTCTATCACAGGGCCCCCTCCTGTCCAAGTCCTCTCTGCCTCCTCCCCCAGGCTAGGCTCCTTTAGTGCTCTGCCTGTGTTCAACAGGAATACTCTTCCCAGAAAACTCCTAGGTGAGCTTTCTCCTCTCTGCACCAGTCCTGCCTGGAAGCATCACATGAATGCAAAGTGCAGCACAGACACAGAGCAGCATTGCTCTGTACAGCAGGATCTTTCTTCCCACATTCCCCGACTATTTCAGACTAATCGAACTATCCAAATAAAAAAATCCCTACATTCTTTCTCTGGGCTCTTCAGATACTCCATGTTCTCATCTCCCATCTCCTCTCCCCTGATCCCACTGCAAAGGAAGTTTCAAACCAGCTTTCTATTCATTTCTGCAAACCCCAGCTGCTGAGGGACTCTGGAGCCAATGGCACGAGAAACTCCGGGCCCTGGAAAAGTTGGTGTGTGGAGAACGCACTCCCTGCCTGTCTGTGGAGCGCTCTGCTGTTCCCAGCTTTCCCTCTTTGGCCTCTCCCTGTAATGGCTGCAGTTAGCAAGAGCACACCGGTGGCAGATAAGCATCTGGTAACCCGTGGCAACCAAGTTCCTTTAGAAAATGGTCTTCCGATAATTTCCTAAGTGAGCAGGCCTTTTTTGTCTTGTTGGAAATGGGGGAGAAAAGAGGATAAGAGGATGGAGAAAGGCACCAGGTGCGTTTGTGTGGACAGCTGCCATAGGCATCCCTGGGTGCTGCAAGATCAGACAATTTGCTCACCTGTGGGCACCTTTCTCTTTCCAGCCCTCACGGGATCTGGGGGTTTGGATATCCCATCAGCAATTTCTTCCAAATCTCTCCATAACAGGCTGAAGCCGCAGTGACGGGCTGAGGGGGACGGATGAGCTCAGGCAGAGGCACAGACAGGGCAGCAGACAGTGAGCTGAGTGTTTTTGCAAGTCGCTGTTACAGGATGAGGCTGATTATATTCCATTCTGGATTTGATTAGATTGCATAAGTAGACAGACCAGCAGAAATGAGCTGCCTGGGAGAGCAGGACATTTAACTAAAGGTCAGAGAAAATTGCCCTGGAAACTGGTCGGTAGAGAGAAGTGTGGAGATGGAGGTGGAGCTGTGAGGGCTGGCTCCTGGTAGAGACACAGGAATAGAGTTTAATTGCTGGAATTTCTGAGAGTTTGTACAAGCCTCACCTCAGAGGTGCCCTACATAAACTCACCTGTACTGCAGCCCTCACACTGCAGTGCTCCCCTTCCACATGGCAGCACCCCAAATCCCCAGGGCACAGCCACCAATGTTTCCCACCCCTCCCCGCATGGCCACGAGCATCCCCTGATGACCATCCCTTCTTGTATCCAGCTGAGCTGACCACAGAAGAAGGAAAACACAGTATTCCACTCCTGCCCTCCACTTCTGGGATGGCAAATCCAGTTAACAGCCTCACCAAAGGGAAATATTTTCCCTGCTAACAAAACTAAAACTGCAGAGGAAGTGACACTCACAGACTGTATTGACAGCATCTGTATTTTTTTTAATATATATTTTTCTGCCTTCTAAATTAACTTTTCCATAAATATATTTTTCCAGCAGGCCAAATAATTGGATTTTTCTTTGCTAAAAGAAGGGAACATAAATTACTCCTGTTGGGTGCAGATTAGGTTATGGGATTTCTTTTCTTCTGTCACCGTCAATGCCCCAATGTCAGAGAGCTTTAATATTTAATGCATTCCTAATTAGTCTCCATTGGCCCAGGGCACTTAACAAAACCTGACACCAACCATCGAGTCAAGTTCATTTAGAGAGCATAATTACCCAACCATCATTTCCATAGTGCAGCTGGATTAGCCATGAAATTCCCTTCCCAACCCCCAGCCTTGCTCCCACCTTCCCACAGTCGCAAGTTAATTATGGGGAAAAAAAAAAAAAAGAAAAAGAAAAAAAAGAAAGAGAGGATTTGATTCCAGTGACAGAAGATACAAATTATCTCATTTGGTCAGGGCAATGACATTTCCAAGATTCCTTTAATCTCTAGGAAGCTCTGCTGTGTTTTGCAGCATTTACTGAAGGATGTTGCTGCTTGTGGCACTCCTGTTGCTTTGCATGCTCCAAAGATCTGTATTTCAGGTTNAATATATATAACTTTAAATAGTACTTATTTGCCCAGAGAGACTTGGCTTGGCTGGAGAGACTCAACAGCAGGAAGGGGCACAGGCTGGGAGAGCTGGGGGGGGAGAGATGGTGATGGCAGAGGCAGCAAAAATGAACTGGGGATGAAGGGAGAGCCCAGTTTCACTGCACTCAGCCAAAACACGGGATTTCCAGGCTCTCCAGCTTTTGGGACCTACCCCTGGTGTCACCCAGCTGCAGCTCCTGATAAATCCAAGTGAAACAAGCTCTGAAGTGCTGTCTGGAATCTCCGACCTTTTGCTGCTGGCTCAGGGCACACAGCAATGGAAAGTTCAGCTGCAGGAGTTCCCATCTTGAGAAAGAGCCCTGAGTATAACTGAGCTGGGTAAAAAAAAAGAAGAAGCAAAGAAATGTCCCAGGGCTTCACCACTCTGGAGCACAATAATCCAAACTCCTCCAGTGCCAGCTCTTGTTGCCACCAGAAATGACTCTGTGTGACAGACTTGGGCTAAAAATTATCCTTTAAGTGGCAAAATGTTATGAACTGACCCTTTTTAGGATGTCAGTAACACTGAAACCAGATTGCTTTGTGGGGATATATTGGCTTGACCTTCATTTTCAAAGGATAACCACAGGACCTTCTCACGGACAATACCAACAATTACAGAAAAAGATAATATCTGTAAAATCTGTCACCCCCATGACTAATTTTGATTACAATGACAAATGCAAAACGTATGTTGCATGCTGGAGAATAACTTGAGACCTTAAAAATGGTCAGTTAAAAATAAATGTTATATGAATGAATTAATACTCAATACCAGTTTCCTCCTCATACTTTCCACAATGGTCATTGAGGATAAAATTTACCAGAAATGCTTTGCTAAATAAACAGGCACAGGTTTCACAATGCCAAACTTTTAATTTCTCCGTCAATTGCAACATTTGCAACTGAGCCTGTACTCACAAATCACACAGCGCTGCTGCTCTTTGTATGTTGGTAGCCTGAAATTGCAATTGGTGCAATTGGAAATGTTTGATCCAAACTCATCGATTTCAATGGAAATTTCTTCTCACCAGTACCATGGAAACACTTTTTTTCCCAAGAAGAATCACCCAGCTCTGCTATCTGTCTGTATCTGTTCAATATTCAGGAAATAAATCCCTCCACAGCTTCTAAAACTTCTTAAACTGAGCACTAAGGAAGCCTGTTCCAGGAAATGATGATATTTCTCTTTAGTGAGTGAGAAATAACCACTTGTTGGTGCTGTGAACTCATCTTCATCCTCCTTGTGCAAAGAGGCGGCAACTGAAGAGTTAATCTGGAATATTAACTTGTTAGATTGTTGATCTGCCCTGGGGCCATCAGGAGCTTAAATAGCCAACAGTTAATTAAAAATAAACTGACACTTTACTTTAAGGATAGTTTTAATAACCATTTATAAATGTTACATTAAAAATTCATGCACTGTTATCAACTCCTGCTAAGGATTTACAGCACAATGGAGGTGTCATGAATGTTTTATAGCTTCTGTGGAAAATCTCTTCCTGAACAGACATTTTCTGAAGTCTGTGTGTCTTTCCGGGGCTGCAGCAAACACCCAACACAACAGCAGCATGGAAAATATGAGGAGATTCCCGAGATGCCAGGGCTTGAGTTTAGACTTTGCTCTGCAGCCTACGTGGCCAACACATCAGAGGCATCAAATACCTCAAGAAAGTGTTAAAAACTCATCCTGATTTCTGCTCTGAAGCAGCCCATCCATCCATGGGCTTTAGGAACAGCCACACAGAGCTTCCCAGCATGGACTGGATCAGTTTTTCTCAGTCAGCACCCCCAGGAAGATCACCATAAACAGTCAGGGGCCTCCAAAATTGTGGAAAATCCGATGACAATCTAGAGCAGGGAAAATAACAGAATGCTGCAAGGTAATCTCCTTCATCAGCCTCTCCAAGCTCACATACACACACACACACACACAGAGGCAAACATCCTCCCAGACACAAACACCTCAGCCCCGTGCATGGGTGTAAGCTGGTCTCAGGTACATTTTTCACTCCTGTTTGTAGCTGAGGAGAGGCAGCAAAGGTGTTGTGCTTGGAATAAGTGGTCTTTGACCTGGAAAGCACTGAGAGATTTATGCTGTCAAGTCAAGGCTCCCAGGTCTTCCCTTCCTGCCTGGCTGTGGCTGCAATGTGTGATGGTACCTTCCCTCCCCATCTGCCAGGAGGGATGATAATCCCTCCCAGTCATGACGGGCTTGGACAGATAAACCCATTAACAAGGGGGAGCTGGCACAATACCACAATGAGAACTGCTCCTGAAATTATTATGAATAAATTGGTCTTACTGTCATAATTAGCTACCTCAAAATGAGCTTCCTTTGACAATGTTGCTGCCCCTTTTGTTTTAAAAACACATCAACACTTCCATGATTGAAGCTGGCTGTCTACATGCTTCTGGAAAACAAATTCAAGCTCATGGTTACCTGCTTATCAGTGTTGCTTCTCTCTCACTCTCAATGTGATATTAAGCTGGGGAGATGCTGAGTGAGGAAAGGAGGAGATGTGGCTTCCAAGGCCCTGTGAGGCACTGAGGCACAGAAGTGATTAAATCCACAAGGTGAGGGCCTGACCACCTCCCTTGTGCTTAACAACAGCCATACAAACACAGGCACTCGCTGTGCAGGCGCTGATGGAGAACAACCTTCAGCCTCCTCAGCCAGCCACCAATCAAACTGGCATTAACCTTGCTTGCTTTTGCCTTGCCTTTTTTTTTTTTTTTTTCTCTTGTTTTGCTGTGTTTTAGGGGAAAGCTTCTCAGAGTATTTGCTCCTCTGGTATAAAAAGGGTTAAAAATTAATGAAAAATACTTGGTGTCAGGCAGGTGCCAAGCTCTAATTAGGGTAATTGATAATACAATGTTCGAAGGTAGCAGAAGCCCTCAGGCTGCCATGCAAACACCCCTGAGGAGCTGATAAAGATGAAGTAGGCATTTGTCCAGGTTCATTTCATCAAATTTGCACCCTTAAAAGCAGCCAAAC
The DNA here is from genome assembly GCA_013398115.1 of Falcunculus frontatus. Taxonomy (NCBI): domain Eukaryota; kingdom Metazoa; phylum Chordata; class Aves; order Passeriformes; genus Falcunculus; species Falcunculus frontatus. Next base: position 288,321 of record VZRV01009802.1, read on the forward strand.
CAAGGCTGGATTGTATCCTCCTGCCTACAGCTGAGGTAGGCTCCTGGCAGGATCTTCCAGGCACTCGCTTCTCCTCTCTCTCCCTCTCCAGAACTAGGGAGGGCGAGGGCAGCATGCTCAGAGACCAAAGTTACACAAATGTAAAACCTCTTGGGACTGCAGGAACTTCTGGCCCTGCAACCTGTCCCCTATGGCAGCATCTGAGCAGGCCTGGCCCTGCTGTCCAGCTGCCCTGGCACTGCCAGCCCAGTGTGCCCAGTGCTCCCCAGGCTCCACTGCCAGAGCCAAGGAGGTGAGAAAATGTGGGCTGATTTTAGTGGGTGGCACGCACAGAGATCCTTTAAAATTCTGTCCTCTCTATCCTGAATTCCCACTCACTCTTCCTCTGGGCTGTGATCTGAGTGATTATTTTCATTCAGGGCAACTTCTCCACTTTTCCCTCCAGTGACGACAGTTTTGTTCCGATGGAGTCGTGAGGTTCACTAAATATAGTGAAGGGCTATTTCTGCAAGGACTTCAAAAAGCTTGTTTCATTTGCTTGGTCCCTTTCATCCTTTGTTGTCCCTGGTTGTGTTGGGCTCCTAACTGCTCCCCAGCCTTATCTGCTCAGATTTCTGCTGAGGACTCAGAGGCAGCACAGTCAAAATCCACGTGCGATGCCCAATCTGCAAACTGCTGCTCCCCAGCTCACACCAATGAACAAAGGCTCAAAGGGTCTTCATGTGACACACAGAGGGACACACACAGGGACACACAGAGGGACACAGAGGGACACAGAGGAACACACACAGGGACACACGGAGACACAGAGACACACAGGGACACACAGGGACACACAGGGACACAGAGGAACACACATAGGGACAGACGGAGACACACAGAGGGACACAGGGACACACAGGGACACAGAGGAACACACACAGGGACACACATAGGGACACACGGAGGCACACAGGGACACACAGGGACACAGAGGACACACAGAGGGACACACAGGGACACAGGGATACACAGGGACACACAGGGACACACCCAGGGACACAGAGAGGGACACAGAGGGACAGAGAGGGACACACGGAGACACACAGAGGGACACACGGACACAGAGGGACACCCAGGGACACACCCACGGACACACAGAGGGACACCCAGGGACACACCCACGGACACACAGAGAGACACAGGGACACACAGAGACACACAGAGCCTGTGGATGCAACCACCACCCGTTCCTAAGGAGTTCCACCTGCTGATACAGGAGGATGATGTGTTGGTGGATATTCAGAGGAGGCACATCCCATGCACTTCCAGTGGGAGTGTGGCCACACTGACTTAACCCTCAGAGAAGGTTTTTTTGGGGATACTGGGCACTAAATATCTGTCTCTGCACCCCTCCAGCACGCTGCAGGCACCTGCTCTCTGCAAGTCTCAATTCCAGCCTGCCTGCATGGGAACTGTGGCTCTTGGCACTGCCTGTCCTTGCTGAGGCCACATCACACCCTGCAACACCCAAGCACTCGCTGCTGTGCATGTCTCTCCCACACCCCCACCCTCCATTTCCTCAGGAGCACAGAAAAAAGGATGAAAAAGAAAAAAACTACATAGCTTTGGGCTGAAACTGGGCCAGGACATCCCAGCCTATTCCATCCCTCTCCAGGTTTATCCCCAGCTTTGTACACAGTGCCAGCAGCTCCTGGCAATTTCCACTGCACCCCGTTCTTGCAATGACTGTGCTACAGCTGCTGTGAGCCAGGAAAAGGGGGTGTTTTGTGGATCCAATTTGTAATTTTACATCAGATCCTGAGAAACTTGATGCCTGCACTTCTGCCATCAAGCCAGGAGTTGGGATAAGCCTCTCCCCAAGCACGGATTCAAGGCTTTCCTGCCCAGAAAAACACACACACTGCAGCATTCCCGGCCCCCACCTGGGACAATTTGCTCCTTATATTACTGCCACGGGAGGATTGTTGCCATGTGTTCACTCACCCAAATCTCCCTGCAGCATTTTTAATCTAATTCTCTCTGTAACTGCAAGGCGAGGGTCATTTAGAGCTATTTTTCATAAAAACAGTATCGCAGTCCAAATAAAAATAATGCAGAAGGAAAAAAAAAAAAAAAAAAAAAAAAAAAAAAAAAAAGAAGAACCAGAGAAATTGTTGGAGAAGAGAAAACAGCCCTGGATTAAGCTCAGAGACTTGTCTCCCTCTACTGGCTCCCAGACAAGGCAGACAGGAGTCAAACTCCTTTTTAAGGAGAAAAACAGCACTAAATACACTGTCACACCATCCTTCTTTTTGCACTTTATTAATGCACACACCTCTGAAAGAAACAAGGACAATCTGAAGGGGTTTTATGAAATGTGTCTCCAGTTCATTACTGCAAGTTAAGAATCAGCACTGGAATACTCCCACCTGTGTTCTCTTGATCTTTTTTTCCAAGGTGAGATTGCTTCCTGCTGAATATTTTCGTAGCAATCCTCCTGATCTCATTTTCAAAGCTCCAGCTCTAGATTTCCCTCTGATGTAATTAATCTGCCTTTGCCCCACAGCTTTCCTGCAGATCTACTCGTGCACAGTGTGCAGCATCACTGCCGTGCTCGCCTCCAAATCCCTCACCCAGCCTCACAGGGAAAGGGATTTTCCTGCCCAGGGACTATGGGAAGGTTCTGCCAAGCTTTCCTGTAGGAATTCTGGTGTGGGAGGAAGGGAAGGAGAGGCAAAGAGCAGCCACATGCATGGATCTAATTTCAGGATGGAGCCTTGGAGGCATTGGCACCACCTCTCCTGTAAATATATCATTCCCAAATGAATTCTCTGCCTTGTACCTTGAACACGTGGGAGGGGGTGAGGAGAATCAAAATCTATTAACTAAAAATTTTTCTGAGAGGGGTTTAAAACTCTGGACTTAGCCACAGCCTGCATCAGGGTCTGAGACAAGCTGCAATTATTATCCCTGTCCTCATGACTTTTTTGGGTTATTTTCCATAAAAACAATATTTCAGTCCAAATAATAATCATGCAGAAGAAAAAAAAAAAAAAGAAAAGAAAACCCAGAGAACTTGTTAGAGAGGAGAAAACAGGCTAAGGTTGCATTATACTGCTAATATTTATATGTACGGAGCAACCACAGGTTTGGGGTTCTTTGGTACAAAACTCGGCTGAACTGTCTGGATCTTCAACATTTTCTAAGTTTCTTTCTGCTTGATAATCTGCCTCTTGAAATCTGTAAAAAAGGGAGTCTATAATGAAATGAAATCTCTAAGAATGTTCCCTGAGTCCTGTGATCGTCTGTATTGCAAACAATTAGGCTCTTTCAGTGGCTTGACTCTCCAGAAATTACTCTTCCTACTTCTTTCTTTTGGTTGAAATGTTAAAGGAAATCAATGCTGTTAAGAAAAAGACATCATAATTTGCAGGGGGAAGGGAAAACATGGTCATTTTTAGCCATCATGAAAACAGAAATTGCTATGCCCAGCTTGAGTAATATTGTGATGAAGTTGTTTTTCCAATCAAAGCCCCATTTGTGCTGGACACTTTACAAAGATCCTGGTTTGCCTGCAGGTAAGAGCTCATTGGCATTTTTACCAATGTGCCTGGAGGGGAAGCAGGACAGTATAATTCTGAAGAAAAATAGCTGAGAATTTTGCCATTTATGTTGGTTTTGCTTTTCAGATGTTGTCCTGTTCACACACCATCCAAAAGGCACTGGAGCTGCCCTAGAAAGTTTTCAGCCATTACACAGAAATGCAAAAAAAGAAAGAAACGTGAGAAAGGAACATGGGACCTTTTTGGCAGCTATACTATCATAGAATCATAGAATTATTGAAGGTTGGAAAAGACTTCCAAGACCATCAGGTCCAATCTGTGCCCAATCCCCACCTTGTCCCCAGTCCAGAGCACTGAGTGTCACATCCAGTCCTTCCTTGGACACCTCCAGGGATGGGGACTCCAGAGCTCCCTGGGCAGCCCCTTCCAACGCCTGAGCACCCTTTCCATGAGGAAATTCCACAGCACAGAGCAGAGGAAAGAGAAAAACTTGCCCATCTGAAATTGTGAAGGGCAGACTGGGGAGAAGGCATTAAAGAGCCAAAATGGAAGATAATAGGAGTGACACCAAGTTCTTCAGTGAGGAGGTAAAAGAGAATGAATGTGGACAACACATGATAGACAGTGAACCTTTTCTTTAATATCAGGGATTTTCAGCCTGGACTGTAGATGCTGGGGCATCCACAGGCTTTCTCTGGGAGATCTGAGAAAGCCAGCAGAGGAAAGTGAGCCAACTGCAAGGGCTTATTTTAGACTTCCACCTCCAGCAGGCAAAGCCTTAGGAGGCTTCAAATCCGAACAGGATGGAAATGAGTGTTTTCTTCCCAACCAGGTCAGCCAGAGCCCACCAGCACCACAAGGTGGGGTTAGTCCAGCGTAGATCCGCCGCCGACAAGCGCCAGGTAGTGAATAATAATTGCAGTCCCACTTCCTGCGGCTGTTTCTCCAGAGAGGTTTGTTATTGACCCAGCGCAGTTTAGCTTGTGAGATGTGATGAAATCAGCGCCGCAGGGCTGATGGCAGTGGCTGCAGGCTATTAAAGCTCAGATGCCATCCTTAACTTGTGCTGGGGGCTCTTCTTTATTCATGACATGACAGCCAGAGGATGAGGTGTCAGGCGTAACACTAACATTTCTTGGCACCCACTGGTTTGAATTGCTCACAAAACTTTGCCTTATTTAGAAGCCGATTTGTGTATTTATAATTAATATGGATTAGCTGTTATTATCTATGCAATATGGCAGGCGGGAGGTGGAGAGAGGCTCACAGCTGTTCAACCATGCAAACGATGCCCACAGAAAGTACAGTTTAGTACTGGGATATTATTACCAGCACACAGAAACAGTTCATGACCAGGGGTGGGGAATATAAATAACCATGGCTTGGAAACTTTCCCAAGATTTCCCTGGACATAGAGCTGAGGTGCAGGGCATAGTCCCAGGCATTGGTTGCTTCTGTATTCTCCAATGGTTCTCACTGTTTGCAGCAGTTATGAATGAATGGAAAAAAATTATCACAGCTGGCCTCAAAATAGCCATCTAAGCTTTCTGTGCTTGCTCCCTGCCAAAAAATTCCCAATGCTTATTTTTGCACCTGGAGTTTTTGAAGAAAGGCATCAAATTTGACAAATATTTCGTTGGGAAGGTTGATCTGTTCTAAAAATAGTCCTCAGGGAAGGATCTGGCTGCATGGCCCATTCTCTAATATTCTGCTCAGTGGAAGAGGTGCTGCATCCCTGATGGGTCTGGGGTCAGCCAGAAACCCCAATATGCTCAGCAGCCCCTCCCAGGCAGTGCAGGTGAACGGGACCTGGATTGATGTGCTCATCCCTCTGCATGGGCTGTAAATCCAAGGCACTCTGGACAGGCTGCGCTCCCTCTCTATGAACCTCACCCAGCACAGCACAGAATTCCCTCTAGGAAATACTGGATGAAAATCCTGGCTCTGTTTTTCTCTCCAGTCACAGAGGCTTCTGCTTTCAGACACTGAGTTCTGCCAGCAAGATGCCCTAAGGTGAGGCTTCTCCCCAGATTTCAGGCTCAGCAATACCTTCAAAGTCATTGCTCCTATGTCAAGCCTGGCTCAGAGACTCCTCAGCAGCAGCACTGTGTTAAAAGTCCCAAAAGCTCCAGCTGGAACTTATTCGTTGTTAGAAACCAAAGCCAGTCAGTGTCCAAGAAACCAGGATTCAGTGGTTCTTGTACCTTCAGGATTCCTTATCCAAAAGCACCAGGATCTCATTCAGGAAAAAGCTCCCCTTTTCTGCATGGGAGCATGTCCCGCTCTACCAGCACCTATCTGACTGTACCTCTTCTGGTAAAGGACTGGGAGAACATGATTTCCAGGCCTGCATCCGGGAAGTCTCAAGGGAAGTAAAAGTGAGGCAGAAAAGCACCGAGCTCTGGCATAGCCTCCTCCATATGGATGAGGAATGCAGTAGGGTTTGGCATCAGCACTCACACAGCTCCTCTTGGGCTTGTAAAGCCTGCCTAACTATATCAGATATACTGACAGGAGTCCTGTTAACAGAGCAAATCCAAATCAGCTCCTCTGCCAATATCCCAGAAAAGAGGAAAGGAGTGAGAGAGAAGTGGGACACCACAGAAAGGCTTTGATTTTGCACTGCCTTGCACAGAAAGGGCTGTTTGGAGATGTTGAAATGGGGTGAAAGGGAAGAGGGGAGTAGGAGATATAACAAAGTGAATAGAAATTGCACCTGTCTTCAGGTCTAAATCTGCACAGGACACACATTTATCTTCATGAGTCAGAAGCTCAACCTTTGTCTATTTCCCTCACTGAATCCTGCAAGGTGCTTTGCCTCAGCTGTGGTACCCAGTGACACCTTTTTGGGGTGACAGACAAAATCCACAGGTCTCTTCTCCATCCCAACTTGCTATTCAGCCTGTGCTGGCAATGTGCAGCACAGGGAAGAGTGTGGCATTTGCCCAGTGTTGTAAATAAGGCTATGCCTTCTGACAGCACAGACCAGGACTGACTATTGCAGTGCTTGATCTGCTGTGTGGGCAATTTATTAAAACAGATATCTAGGGCTTTAATCACTCTGCCAGGCTGCCATCTGCTTCCCTCATGCTCCATCCTGGCTCAGGCCAGGTCTCCATGTAGGAGAGGAGAGCACTTTGGGGTCTGTGTCATAATTCACTGTGTGCACGCACAGACTGTGCTGTTTGGGGCTATGGGTCCTGCCACACACGAGCAACCCCAGTGATCCTTCCTGTGCAATTAGAGGTGGGGCTGGAAGAGCACAGGAGGTCCCAAGGTTTGGTTTGGCCTCTGGACTTAAGCTGGTAGCAGAAGTGATGGGGGGAGCTAGTTCCCCTAACCTCACTGCCATGTCAGCAGGGCTCATGGAAAACATCTGGCATGATTTACAGAGATGTTATTCACAGATACGAAGTCAATTCATCTCATGCACTTCCTCGCTGTGATTCTCAGTGGCAATAGTGTTCTCCAAAACCTGAGCTCTCTCTGTCCTGTGAACAACCTTAGAAACCACATTGCCACTCTCCAGGTGGCTTCTGCCAACAGCTGAAAAACAGAACTTCAGAGTGCTCCTGAGAGGGGTTTGGACTCAGTTTGACCTTGTCTTCTTCACATCACCCATCTGCACCAGACTGACAGGACCCAGATGTGGCTTGGCTGTGAGGCCTCCTGTTAGTGCAAACCCTTTTCCTCCTCAGAGCATCCCCAGCCAGCAAGTCAAGAGGGAAAGGTCCATCATCGGCTCTTGCTCACCTGGTAGAGAGCACTGGGCTACATGGAGGAGAAGGTCCCTTTGACTCATCAGAGATCTTAAAGGTTACCAAGGTTAGAGAGCATTCCCCAAATGAGTTATCTACACCACTGGCTGTGGACTATGTGGTCTGGGAAGGAAAATTCTTTCTACCCCTGAGGATGGGAATTCACTGGAAGAGTGGCTTCAAAGCATCCTGCAGTGCTGTGTGGTTTGTGCCACTCACAGCCAGGCTGAGCTGCACTAAATGGTTCAGTGTCCTCACTGCTGTCCCCTGAATGAACTGTGGGTCCCCAAGAGGGAGCAGAGAGGTCCCAGAGCACAGTCAGTACTCTCCAGCAGCCGATGATGGAACCCAGACACAAACCAGCAGTAGAAGTGTTCAATAAATTCAGATTCCTCTCAAAAGACTGGAGAAGGCTCCCAGAACCATATGCCAGAGGAATGGAAAATATAAATATCTCATAATGAGATAGGCACTGGAGTCTCAGGGAGATTAAGAGAGAAATGCAGGGAAAGGAACACAGTCTGCAGTGGGGCAGACGAGGAACAGGAAATATTTCTGCCTTAAGGACTAAAGGATCCCATGGGTGACAAATTAAATGTGTTGCTATTCCTGAGCAGGAAGTTTTTGTTCACGAAGGCTCCCAATTTTTTACCCACATTTTCCAATAGCTAGTCCACGTGGGGAGCAGCTATGGCTGGGCTGAACCTCGGAAGGAAGGGATCCTCAGGTGGCTTCATGCCCACTGGGCAGGGGATTTGGGTAGACTTGACTGAAAACAGACAGATGGTCTTGGAGTCTTATGGAGCTGAGAACAGGGATTAGTTAGAAACCCCTTCCCTCCCCAAAGATAAATTTGGGTTTATCGAGATGCACATGAATCACGGGATGAGACATGGGGCACATCACTTAAAGCATCACTGGGTGGAGATCTCTTGTCATCCTGCAAAAGGCAGTGCAATAGCGGGTCAGGGCACAGGATTCTGCCTTTGCTTAAATAGGATGGTTAATACTAGATAAAAGCAGCCATGGGATTTTAGTTCCATGACAGCTGGTGCCCACCCGGTGTCAGGGACCAGGGGCGATTGGAGAGCTGCCACCTCCCTGCTCCCAGACCTCGTCCTGAGAGCAAACTCATCTACCCAACCTCCCTGAGGAAACTCCACAGACACGAGGATTAAGGAAACATTTAGCCAGCCAGGCAGGAGCACTGTCCCAGTGAGAAGTCCATCTTAACCAGTAGGGGTTCAAAACTAATTTGTCCATTTGATTTCCCAGAAGTTGATGCCTTCAGTGCAGTAAATGAGTCTCGTAAATGGAGGTCACAGCAGGGCCTGATGTTTGCTTTTGCTCCTGTCAGGAGCCAAGCATAAGGGCTTTCACATGCCACTCTGCATTTCAAACCAGCAACGGCAGCCTGGGAGCATTTAAGTGAGCCCTAATTAGCACTGATAGATTTCAGGGTGCTCCGAGCTGGCTGAGCAGCCTCTGCAGGGCTGGGAGCGGTCTCCTTCACTGCCTGAATGACAAACAGGTTTGCTGGGACTTGGGTTTGAAACAGCTCAATAAAAGCAGTTATGACATGGCCACAGACCTTGAATTAACAGCTGATCCAACAAAGAAAAGAGGTGAAACAGCAAACAATTAATGCTTTTTCTTGTGCCATTTCCTAAAGACATACTCCCAGAGAGCTGCAGGTTTGGAGTTCAGCTGCTTACCTGTGTTTTCTGTTTTCTCCAGTCCTTTGGATCTGCAAAGCTGGGGATGGCTCATATTAAAAATTGTGCCAAGTCATAAATTCCTGGTACTTTTAAAACTCTCCGTATTTGTTTGATACTTTATGAACTGTTGCAAAATTATTCTGATTAGGTTAAGTGTCTGTAGCTTGTTTTAAGCTTGGCATGTCTCCAGTTGTGGCAAGGACGTGTGGGTCAGAAGGATGTGACCTGAGTCTCTGAGTCTTCTACTCACGGGGCTATAATTCTGCATGGGTTTTGTTCGGGGGGG